>MU204245.1:667159-689165 GCA_017309775.1 Paedocypris sp. Pulau Singkep
CTCTCTCTCTCTCTCTCTCTCTCTATCTCTCTCTCTCTCTCTCTCCCTCCAACCACAAATCAAAAGCCCTTAAAAGCCCTAAAAAGCCAACACAAAGCACAACCTTCGCCTCCATCACACAATCTGAACCGGCACATGTAATATTTATCCCGCACGGCGGTGGATCTCCGACAGGAAGTGCGGCGCTCCGGCCCGAGGCAAATCGTCGCTCAGTCGCTTACAATTACTCGTCTGTCGGATCCGCCGCTCACATCCGGGGAAGAACGGGAATTCCACCTGTGGGAGGGCGGAGTCACGTGACGGGCGCGTTTACCAGGAATAAACACTTTAGACGGCCGATGCGTCAATATTTCATCTGATGTGCGTGTTTTAATCTGCAGCGCGCGAGCAGCTACGAGCCTGAATAATTCACACAGGTAAACGCCGATCTGAGCCCGAGACCTCCGAAATATTCAGCCGGACGCCGTGTTTCACACTCCCACGCTGATAATAACGTGATAACGGCTGCTCCGTCAGCTGCAGAGGCGTAAAGCACTTGAGTAAATGTTACTTTACTCAAGTATGTTTTTGCTACTTTGTACTTGTACTGAGTATCAAAATGAAGAGCTACTCCCACTACATTTGTGTATGAGGATTTGTACTCTTTACTCCACTACATTTGTGAATGAGGATTTGTACTCTTTACTCCACTACATTTGAATGGACGCTTATTGTTACTGGTTACATTGTGATTGTGCGCGACAAGCCGGCATCGATTTATGTTGCAGTACAATTCTTGGCAAAAAGTGGCCCTCTGCAGGATGCTGAAGGTACTGGATGCGGTTTATCAGCTAAAACACATTAACCTGAATTAGAGGCGTCAATGTATTTTACTAATGTTATTATATCATATATAATTAACTGGTCATAATTTTACTCATTTGTTTTCTTTTCGCACTTCAGTTTGACCGAGACGGACTTTTTGTTCTTTTTATCTGCTTTGTTCTACAATTTTTAAAACATTGAGGTGTTTAATTTCGTTTCTGTATGAGAAAACAAAAGCTCATGAATAATTTCTTTTTACATTTCTTATTGGTGTTTTTTGGTCTAAATTCAGTGTGAGTAAAATACTTCAGTTCTTTTAAACTTGAATACTTTGCTACTTTGAAGTTTTTTTTTGAAATGGGTGACTTGTTACTTTGTACAATGGGTAACTGTTTCAATAAGTATCTGTACTTTTACTCAAGTATGGCTGTCTGCTACTCTTTACAACCCTGACTCGCTGACGCAAAGCCCCAGCCGGAAAACAGACGAGCAAAGACGAGCTGACGATAGAAGAAGCTTCAGCACATGATCATCCATCAAAGCAACAGTCTGACTCTGTCGTTATAATGCGGTTAGACGACTCTGATGACTAAAGATACAAGAAGCAGATGTGACAGAACGTGACACTTGCTACGAGTCTGCACTTTAAACAAGGCGACGCAGATGAGGGCGTGGCTAAGTCTGGACGTGAGAAGAGGGCGTGGTTACATCTGGACGTGGAGGAGGGCGTAGCTAAGTCTGGACGTGAGAGGAGGGCGTGGCTAAGTCTGGATGTGAGAGGAGGGCGTGGCTAAGTCTGGATGTGAGAGGAGGGCGTGGCTATGTCTGGACGTGAGAGGAGGGCGTGGCTACGTCTGGATGTGAGAGGAGGGCGTGGCTAAGTCTGGACGTGAGAGGTGGGCGTGGCTAAGTCTGGACGTGAGAGGAGGGCGTGGCTAAGTCTGGACATGAGAGGAGGGCGTGGCTAAGTCTGGCTCACTATTTATTTGCATCAACATACTCATACGTTGAGATGTTTATAAGAATGGAAATATATTTATAAAGTCAGTCCACGGTGAAGTGACGTTGACTTTTGATGTATTTTCTAGTTTGCGTCATCTTAAATTCGTCTATTTTTATGTCGCAATTTAGTCTGAATGAAGAGTAAAGTCTTAAGATTATCGGAAATTAAGTGTTGATTCCATCTAGCAAAACAATATGACAACAATATGATAAAATATGACAAAAATATGACAACGGTATTTTACAAAGTGTTTAGCGATGTTATTTCTCCTCAGTTCGTTAAAAAGTTAAGTACAAAAAATGGATTGAATGGAAGAGTATTGAACTTCTTAAAACTTGATTTTTTTCTAGCTTTAGCTTAATAGCTAAAACATAATTGAATTTTGTATACTGTTAGCTTTAGCTCAATAGCCTTTTAGCTGGACATATTGAACTGTATTCTTTGCTAGCTTTAGCCAAAGCGCTAAAACCTGATCGACTTTTCCCGTTAGCTTTAGCTCAACGTCCAATGAAAAAGTCTTTAACCCGCCGAGACAAAGCGCGGATCAAAATAAAAGCCGTTCATTTAGATGTACAAAGCAACACCTTGAAACGCTGTTAGCATTTACTCGCCTCACGGAAAGAGAGAGAGAACTAATCCCAGTATTACAGCGACTGTGTGTGTGTGTGTGTGTGCGCTCTTAAGTACGTCACGTCTCAGTGTTACTCTGGAGAGTATTTTACCACAGGAGCTCAAGCTGTTTCATCCTCGTCCTGCATTTATTCTTCACTCTCTCCGTCTCCTGCATCTCCACCAGTCATTAAGAGGTTTGTACGGACACGGAGCGAAAACTCAAAGACATAAAGAAACAGATACGGCCATTAAAGGCCTCTATGTCCATGCATACAGATTCTCTCTCTCTCTCTCTCTCTCTCTCTCTCGTCCAGTCATAAAAATTCTCAACTCTCTCTTTCTTTCTTTTTCTCTACCTCTCTCTTTCTCTCTCTCATCCTCTTCTTTCTCTCTCTCTTCTTTCTCTCTCCTAGGTCTGCCTGTCTGTCTGTCTCTCTCTCTCTCTCTTGTCCAGTCATACAAATTCTCAACTGTCTCTCTCTCTCTTTATTGACCCTTTCTCTCTTACTATCTCTCTCTCTTACTATCTCTCTCTCTCTCTCTCTCTCTCTCTCTCTCTCTCTCTCTCTCTCTCTCTCTCTCTCTCTCTCTCTCTCTCTCTCTCTCTCTCTCTCTCTCTCTCTTTTTTCTCTCAACTCTCTCTCTCTCTCTGTCTCTCTCTCTCTCTCTCTTTTTTCTGTCAGTTTTCTGTCAGCAGACACTCTATCTGACTCCTGACACCCTCGTGTCCCCCGCAGCATCTTCAGGTCAATCTCAGCGTGGCTCCTCAGACCAGCACAGTTTCTCCACCTTTATTTCCCCCCCGATACATTTGCCCTTTTAAGTCCCATTTCATGTGAAATTGATTAACTTTTGCCGCGTCGTTCCAACATCGACAGCATATTTCTTATCAACGGAGGAGCTTTCATCAGCGGCTCTCCTCGGCAAACGTGAAAGCGATGAAGGCGCTAAACCAGGGCTTTAATCTCTGGAGCGTCCCTAATGAGTTTCCCTCCACCATTATTTGATAAGCGCCACTCACCACGCTGAGACCCAGCTGCTCCCGCCTCAGGAAGTCCAGACCCCGGCGCTCCAGGCTGGCCAGGTAGTGCTGGAGGCGCGAGTAGGTGTAGGGGAAGCAGTAGGCAAACTGGTAGACGTCGTCCTCTCGGTCGAAGCAGAAGGCGAACGACATCACGTAGTTTCGCCGGTGGTCCGGGCAGCGGTAGTAATACACGTTCTTGGTGGGAAGCCTCTGCCTGAAGAAAAAAAAACAAGGGTCAGATATTCAACTTGAAAAAAAAAAAAAAAAGCCAGGTTCAAGTTCAAGTTCATTTCTTAGTCCGAGACCAAAGACCAAAAGACTTTAAAAAGAGAAATGTCGATTCTTTATATGAGTTTTACAAATTTTAGGAGGAAAAAAAGAGTCAGTTAAAAAGGAAAAATATGGCTGAGAACAGAAATAAAGACGACTGAGAACAATTAAAAAACAATAAAACCATTTTCAGAAGTTTGCTGCAGATCAGACGCCAAAGCCGGAATATGAACTTTCATGAAATCGTTTTTCCATTTGTTCTGAGTTCAAGTTCAAGTTCATTTATATTGCGCTTTTCTTAGTCCGAGACCAACGCAAAGACACTGTGTGGGAAAAAAAAAAAACTGATATAATGTTTCTTTTTTGTAATGGAAAGGTCACGTCAGGTCAAGTTTAATCAATGTTTTTCCAGCCTGTTGAAGAAGCGAATGTGTCGAGGAAACGAGTGTTTAATGCCGGTTGATTCTGAACATCATGAAGTGGTGAGAGAGAAGAAGAAGAGAAGAAAGGTGTGCGTGAAAGATGGAAAGCAGGTGAGATGTTCTGTTCTGTCTCACCGAGTGGCAAACAATCAACACTTCAGAGTGAAAGCCACGGTATTTGCATTTAAAATGATATATTATGCTGTTAATCAATTTTATGCTGTGCTGCCAGGAGTAAATCTATAAAAAAAAAAAAGAGCAAGAGAAAAAAAGAGCGAGAGGCCAGTGAAGGACGGTCAAGAACACACAATGAAAGAATAGAGAGTATCACAGGGAGTGAGAGGGTGATACAAGAAAGGTGAGAAAGAGCAGAAGAGAGAGAGAGAGAGAGAGAGAGAGAGAGAGAGAGAGAGAGATGAGAAAAAAAGAGATGTTTTAAAAGGGATAAAGAGAGATAGGAAAATAATAAAAGAAATAACAAAATAAAACATTGAAAGCGAAAAAAAATACATACAATGAATAGGGAAAAGTGGAATAAGAAAGGGAGAGAAACAATGAACGAGACATAGAGGAAAGAGCGATTGAGCTAAAAAGAAAAGGTGAAAAAAATAGCGAACAAACAATAAAAGAGGGAGAAAGTGAGAGAGACTATAAAAGGTGAGATACAGAAAAGTAAAGAAAAGGATGAGTGAGAAAGAATAAAAAAAGAAGCAGGACAGAAATCATTAAAAATTGAAAAAAGAAAAAGACAAAGAAAAATGGGAAGCAAGTGAGAAACAGAAAAAGAAAGACAGAAAAAGAGAGACAGTGAGAAACAAAGACAGAGAGGGGGCAAGAGAGAGACAGAGAGAGGTAGAGAGAGAGAGAGAGAGAGAGAGAGAGAGAGAGAGAGAGAGAGAGAGAGAGAGAGAGAGAGAGAGAGAGAATCTGCTGGTACTCAGAGAATCACTGAGGGGAAATGAAAGTGAATTAGCTTTTCTCTGTGGAGGAAAAGAAAGCAAATGAAGGATCAAGCAGAGAATTCCTCAGAGGAACGAGTGTCTCAAACGAGTGTTAACACACCCAACTACACTTCACCGCTAATGCAGAACACACACACACACACACACAATATATTCAATTCACATTATCGTTCTATTCCTTCATTCCATTCATACATCTTTTACATATCTTTATTTTATCCTTCCAACCAGCCATTTACATGTCCACTGATCCATCTTCATCATCATCATCATCATCATCAATTTTGAATCATCCCTCTATCCTTTTGTACCTCAGACCACCCATTCTTTTATCACTCATCCGTTACTTATCTCTACGTTTGCCTCACTCTTTCATCTTTATCTTGAGAGGAAGAGGAATCCGGACAATCTCTCCATCATCAGTCCGACTTTAATTATCCATCCATTTATCCACCAATTATTTTTCATCTCCATTCATCCAGCCATCCAAATCTGAATATCAAACTCCATCCTTATCTGCATGCGATCTGTCTGTTAATCAATAATTATTCAATAATATTTAATAATAATCAATAAATCCATCCACACAGTGTGTTTGATCTTTTCATGCAACAATCCACAACAGCATTTTCTTTTGTCATGATGTTTACTATGTTTTTTGGTCCATGTGCGTTTATACGTTTTCGTTTGTGTAGTGTTTTGTAGGTAATTAGGTAGCTATATACTTCATTAATCTCCGAAAGTCTCAAAATACTTTTGTGAAGGGTTTGGTTGAAAATATTTGTTTTGTGTAGTTTGTGTGCTATTTTATTCAACACGTCATAATGAGACAACAAAAAAAGACAGTTAACCCTCCTATAATGTTTGGGTCAGTGTTTTCAAAGTTTAAAAAATATTTAAAAAAACGTCAAAGTATTTTTTGAGTTTGAAACTTCTCCTGCTTTTCATACTTGGTGTAATCACCATATAGAAAATATAATGATTATATAGTGATTCAGTTCACGTATATGTAACACGTGTGTGTGTGTGAGAGAGAGAGAGAGAGAGAGAGAGAGAGAGAGAGAGAGAGAGAGAGAGAGAGAGAGAATTGGAGAGATCCAGAGAGGGAGAGACGTAGATGGAAAGAAGATGATGATGAAGAGAGAGCGAGAGAGAGAGAGAGAGAGAGACAGCGGTGTATTATGTCTCATTGTTGCAAAGAAACACATTTTTGATCTTTCTGACTCTTTTTAGCTTCTATTTTGTATGAAAAGTCAAATTGACCCGAACAATATCTTTGTAACAAAAACATGTAGCGCGTGTTACAAATATTACATTTTTTGTTTATATGTAGATTACACTAACTAAGACACGCAGGAATAAATATTTTGATTTTTAATTTTACTTTTATCTTTAATCTTTTGACATATTTTGAGCACAATTGGAGGTTTTACGCAGTAAACACAGACGCTTTTGCAAAAAACAACCAGTTGCTCATCCACCAGACAAACTCAGGTGTGTGTGTGTGTGTGTGTGTGTGTGTGTGTGTGTGTGTGTGTGTGACCCGTGGCTGGAGCGGGGCGAGGTCCAGAAGCCCCTCCCCCCCGCGCAGGGTTAATGAAACAGCGTGACACCTCACTTTATTTCTTTATTTATCTGTTTGGGCATTATCCCGCTTCCTCTCCAGCGTTTGACCTTGTTGGCTAGCGCGCGAGTCGCGGCTATTGATTTTAATTACCCAGCGGGAATTTACCGCTCGCCTTTCCCGCGCCACTATTGGACGGAGAAAATAGCTTTGCGCGCTCCTCCTCCGGTGATGGAGGACGGAGAGAGAGAGCCCCTCCCATCTTCCCTGTGTGTGTGTGTGTGTGTGTGTGTGTGTGTGTGTGTGTGTGTGTGTGCGTGTGTGTGTTCTCCCTCCATCTTTCTCTCCCGCTCTTGTTGTGGCTGCTGGTAATTTGTTTTATCTAAATGATGGAGCCTCTCGCCTCCCCGATGCCCCATCGCTGCTTCAAAACACATTTATCTGGCCGTGTGTTTGAGGAGCGGAAAAAGAAAAAACCACAAAACAGGCCGGCGGACAATAACCTCGCACACGCGGCTTTAAAAAAAAAAAAATTCGGCCCGTCCCATTACGCCACTTACACACCGCGAGGAACACACACTGGCGTGGAGAAGGTCAAGGTCATCTGCTTTACAAATGAAAGACTTTCTCAAACTTGGGCATCTCTATTTCCATCTGAAATGCAGAGGTGTAGAGAGTAGCTGACAACCATACTTGAGTAAAAGTACAGATACGTGCTGTATAAGTTACTCTAATACGAGTAAAAAATCACCACTGTACAAAAGACTTAAGTCAAAGTAGCAAAGTATCACATTTTAAAACAACTTAAGTATTTTACTCATACTGAATTTAGGCTAAAATAAAACTTTAATTTCAACTTCAATTTTATAAAAATTGGAAAAAAAAAAATATTCATGAGCTTTTATTTTCTAATACAGAAATTAAATGTAACATTTCCATGTTTAAAAAATGTTAAAACAAAATAGATAAAGAACTAAAAAATTAATATAAATAAAAAAATACAATTTCGAACTGACTTTGTTGTGATTTTACTGAAGTCATTTAAGTCATTTGCCTACAATAGACATCACGTTTATTCATGTTGAACCAAAAAGATCAAGCTGAAATAAAGTCACGTCACAGTGTTTTCAGCATGTTAGGCTTGATTACACTACAATACCACTGTAAAGTCAGAGAAGATCTGTAGAGTTGAACTTAACATTAAATTCACGTACAGTCACGCCTCTAATTCACGTTCATGTGGTTTCTAATTCACAATCAGCTTCCAGTATCTTCAGCAGAATATAGAAGGCAAAATCACCTCGTTCGCACAAGAAAAGAAACCGCCACAAAAATAAATTATGGTTTGTCGCGCACAATCACAATGTAACGAGTGTAACACTAAGAGTCAGTTCAAATGTAGTGGAGTGAAAAGTACAGTTACTCAATCACAAATGCAGTGGAGTAGAGAGAAAAAGTTGCTTCTATTTTCGATACTCAGTACAAATACGAAGTAGCCAAAAACATACTTGAGTAACAAAGTACATTTACTCAAGTACTTTACACCTCTGCTGAAATGAGAAACTCGGTGTGTGTGTGTTGTAATCTAAGCGGTGCGGAGGTGTCATTCCCCATTTCCGAGCTTTTCAACTGGCTGAGCAGGAACAGGACGGGCCTTTGATGCGGCGTCTGTCGGCGTTCCTCTGAAGCGAGCGAGACGAGGGAGAAGATTGCTGCTTTCACACGGAGCGGGACATCTCGTCTACGTCCTCCAGTCAATCAGGCGCAGAGGTCATCGCCATCTCGCTCATCCTTCAGATCCGTCATCGGGAAGGTTCAACGCTCTTAAGTGTGAATGATAAATGGTCCTAAAGGAAGGATGATGATTCTTTTCTCCTCCTCCGAACGACAAAAACGCATCTGATGCCCGTTTGTTCTGCGCAGCTTTTCACTGTGGAGTCAAGTACTCAAGTAGATGGACTGCGTTACTTTTTTTTGGCTACTTTGTACGTTGTCTGCAAAAAATGAGATAAGGAGAAAAAGAGAGAAAAAGAAATGAGTGAAAAGAAATACAGAAAAGGGAAGAGAAGGATGAGTGAGAAAGGATAAAAAAGAAGCAAGGCGGAATTATTTAGAAATGGAGAGACAGATAGAGAGAGAGGATAAGGTGAGCAAAAGAGAGACGGTAAAAGAAAAAACGGGAAGCAAGTGAGAAACAGAAATAGAGAGAGAGAGAGAGAGAGAGAGAGAGAGACAGAGAGAGAGAGAGAGAGAGATGAAGAAAGAGAAAGAACTAGGAGAGAGATAGTGAGAGAGAGAGAGATAGAAAGAGAGAAAGTGAGGAAAAAGATGAAGAACTAGGAGAGAGAGATAGTGAGTGAGAGAGAGAGAGAGAGAGGTAGAAGAAGAGAGAAAGAGAAGAGAGAGATTAACTGTTTTTTGTACTTAGTACGTGTATTGAAAGTAAAATATCAGCAACTTTTCCTCTCTACTTCATTAAATTTCAAAGTCAAGTCAAGTCAAAGCGTTTTATTGTGTGCAGGTCGTTCTGCAATATGAAATCATTATTTTGCCATTCCTGAAGTGCCAGTGGAGTCTTGGAGTACGAAGTAGCCAAAAACATACTTAAGTGAAGTAACGAAGTACATTTACTCAAGTACCTCACACCCCCGGTAATATGTATATTTATTTGTTAACTTTTTTAGGATTGGATTTGTGGATTATGTGATTATGTTTTACAGTAAAGCACTTTGGTCAGTCTGCTGCTTTTAAAAGTGCTTTTATAAACACAGTTGTCTTGACGGGCCGGACGTGGCCCACGGGCCGCGGGTTGCCCATCACTAGTGCGCCGCATTTGACCAAATCCAAACAACCTCTTTCCACTTTAGCGTTTAGCCGATAGCACGCGTGTCTGTGAGTGCTTCTCCTCTGATTGATCCATCATGGAGGACATGACTCAGAGTGGAGAAGAGCACAGTTACTAAGCAACATCTGCGCGTGTGACGGCCCTAGCGACTCTGCCGGGCCGATCCGTCCTGATCATGACCAAGTCTGAGGGCTTTCTGTGTTTTGGGTTTCCTATATAATGGTCAGCCATTATACCGTATTTAAGCGAATATATGCACCATTTTTCAGGGCACAAAATAATACAAAAAAATCTATTAACAAATGAAAATACGCACCTCTGAACTTTCTTGGTGCTTTTTCTTTCCACAAACATAATATAAATCTGACTAACTTTTCTTAACAATACTTTGGTCCCTGGTGGCCATATTGCCATCACATCACTTTCTTACTTTCTTTCTTCCTATTTTAACTTAATTTATTTTACGTCAATACATCTTTTCCCAACTGGTGACTCTTTTACTTGAATAATATAGAAACATAGAGCGCTAAATATTATTATTTTTTAAATGTAGTAAGGTATATATCCAGTAGGGGTGCTATGACTTCACTTGCTATGTCCATATATGGACGTATTCCGGTTTTCATAGTTATTAACACACACACATTATCGCATTTCATTTAAATTATTTCTATTTCTTCCCAAATTTAGCCAAATTTAATTTGGTCTTTGCTAATTGCTTTACGCGTCGCTAATTTTTTCTTTTTTTTTTTTTCTGTTATTCAGTCAATAAAAGCAAATATGCGCGTCTGCCTCCGGAACTATTATTTTAAAAATGAAAAGAGGACACAATGCAAAAGCGCACCGCTAATAGACGTCGTATATTAATGTATTTGTGATTACTGCTGACTAGAAATGTGGAAAAATTGACGCTTATTCTTTAGGTGCATGTTTTAAATTGGTGTTTATAAAATATTTAAAAAAATGTGGGTGCTAATATTTGCGTAAATGCAGAATATTTTTCTTCTATTTTAGAAGTCCTGGGATTGGCTGCAGCTCCCTGTGACCCAGAAATAGACAAGCGGTTCAGAAAATGAACACACGTATCAGTATAAATACGCGCACACACACACACACACACACACACACACACACACAGCGAATGTATATAAAATACTACACGAGTCCATCCAGAGCAGACATTAGTGTAACTGGCATAAAGCACAGAGACGGATTGAATGGAGTGATATTAATCACACGGCAGCATTTTACTCGACTGATGCGGAGTAATTCTGTGGGGTCTTACTGACTTTAATAAGCAGTGACATATTAAAGCGCAGCGTCTATTAAAATGCATAGCTCGGTTTTATCTCAAGTGTTTATGAACAGCACGAGCTTCACGTGGAGGCGAACACGCTAAGTGCGTCTCTACACTGGGGGACGCGTGTGATATTAGCGATAGCGAGGAGCCTGGCCATCATCCGGCCTTCACAGCTCATAAATCATCCACTCATTACAGCTCAGATCATAAACGCAAAGCCCCGAGAGAGAGAGAGAGAGAGAGACAAACTCTCCGGCTAATATATTCCAACCTGGAGCTCTTTACGACTGCGGCGGATGAGGAACCGCGTCCCTGGGCCTCGCGGGTGAAACTGGGCGGAGCCTACTAAACGCCACCGCCGCGAACAGAAGAGAGCGCGTGGATTCCTCTGATCCAATAGCGCCAGTTACTGACGGGGACGAATGTGCTTTGCTTTTCATCATAAGAGGTTAAAATGGACAGATCATCCATCCATCCATCCATCCATGGTTTTTCCTTTGGAAAAGTTGGAAAAGGGCCAATTGAAAAAAAAAAAAAAAGGCTGGAAATTTCACTGGTGAACAGCACGAAGCAACATGTTTTGTGATTCAGACACGAAAAAAAATGTCTCAAATCGTTTTTTTTTTTTTTTTTTAATTTTTACATTTCCGTTTCAATTACGTTCATTTTCTATTAAACATACCATTTTTTTCTTTATTTAACAAACTTAACTTGTGACTCGTTACTCAATAAAATAATAGATAAAAAAAAGTACATACTAGTGATCAGAACTACAACTCCCAGAATTCTCAGCCTTTACACTCCAGTTTCTGTTTATTTGTGCAGCGACCGAGCGTTTTGATTTTGTCTGTTCCTGTTCCTTTTTTTACTCCTTGCCCGTTCATAAAAATGCACGTCTGCCTACAGACCATAATTTAAAGACACACACATGCGCCGCTACATTAAGACGACGTGTTTTTGTTTATTTGTGATTGAGCCTGACTTAAAATATGTCAATTATTTTTATATAATTATATTTTGAAATTGGAGATTATAAGCAACCCCCAGGTTTTTGAGCGTCGAAAGTTGAGAAAAGGGGGTGCTTATATTTGCATACAGTATGAAAAATACAGAAAAATATAAAATACTTCAAAAATGAAAAATCAATATTTTTGTCCTTCGCTTGAAGAAGCTTGAAGGTCCATTTGAACAATTTTAACATCACAACCATTTAAAAAAACAACACTAAAGCAAAATAAGTTTGTAAATATAGAAATGAAACCATCACGGGCCGGATGTGGGCATCTCTATGTTCAAACTATATTGAAATACAGCTTCGTTTTATCGACAAAAAAACCCCAACACACTTTAAACGGAACACAACCAACAGCTCTGCGTGGAAAAAAATAATTGAAAACGAGAAAAAAAGAAAAGAAAAGCAATTCGCAGACACCACAAATATCCTCACGCTCAAAACGAACGGAAGCTTTAAACTCTCGTCCCACGTGTGAGCGATGCCATGTGACGCCCGACTAAAAGTGTCCACGCATCACAAAACCTCGGCGGAAAAACACAACAACGCAAAACAACAAAAAAAACCAAAACCCTCTGTAGAATCAATTATAAAGGCGGATGTTATAATGGCCGACGATAAATAAATGAGAGCGGCACTATTCAGAGCGTGACTTACACGTGTAAGTGTGCGCATCACAAACACACAACCAGAGAAGTCAACGCCAATCGACGAGGAACAAAGACGTTTAGCGAGGAGACACCTGATGATGACTTTTCCCTACACGGGCTTCCTACACTTCCAGAAAGATCCAATTCAAGCACTTTTCAAGCACCTTCAATGTCCATTTCCAGGTTTTTCCAGCACATACAGTTGAGGTAAAATATACAGTATATTTAAAACAAATCAAATTCAAAATCTATCTGTCACATGTCACAACGTGAAGTGAAATGTATGGGGGAATGTATGGTGACGGAACAAAAAAAAAATTTAAGATAGGGGATAAAGAATAAAACACAAAAGCAGTCAAATACAAGAATACAAAAGCAATAAAATACAATAAAAAGAGAGAGATTAAATATAAATAAGTACAAGTGATAAAAAAAAATACAATAAGGCAGAGAAATACGGCATAAATATGCAGATAAAATATGAATAAAAAATACAAAATATGAAAAATACAAAAAAAGAAAAAGTGACTCACGTGATGATTTAAAGTGATTTAAAGTGTGCAGTGGTGACTAAAGTGAGTAAAGTGTTGTTAAAACTGCCGTAACACAATCAAAATGAAACATTACCAAGTTGGGGAAGGTTTTGTGGTATTTTGTGGTGAAAAAAACTGACTTCTTAACATTATAGGCAAAATTTGTATTCTAACTTTATTTAAAGTATGGTATTAGACATCTGCCATTCTCTCCATTTTTATCAAAGTGTGTTTCAGTTGAACAAAGTGTAAGAGAGGCGGAAACACTGCAACAATAACGGTGCTGATGCTTCACACTTTCTGCACGTTTAATCAGACCTGGATCATAGTGATCACACACTGTTTATTACACACTCACTTTATTATCTGTCTCACTCTCAGAGTCTGTAAATCAAAAGACACAGAGCGGTAGAACCGTCTAAGTTTGGGTCCGACTCAGAGGACGTGCACTTATCCAGAGTCCACTGTAGAATATCAAGCATTTTTTTTCAAGCACTTCATTTAAATATCTAGATCAATAGTAACCTTCAAAAACTTCCAAAATATGAAAAAAATCATGCATTATATTTACATCAACACTTATGTCAGTTTTATTGTCAATTCTGCTCTACATACTGGTTCACAAACCACAATAAAAGTACCGCACTGTACTGGGTTTGCGTTGTGATACCTTCCAGTCTAGGATTAGACCATGTGACCTTTTGGTTGCAAGTATAACTCCTTCCACTAGGCCGTAACTCAAAGGTGTAAAGAGTAGCTGAAAAGCATACTTGAGTAAAAGTGCGGATAACTTACTGTACAAATGACAAGTTACCAAAAGAAGACTTGAGTAAAAGTCGTAAGGTATTCAGTTTTAACAGAACTCAAGTATTTTACTTTACTTGATTATGATAAACAGCAAGAAATGTGAAAAACAAAAAAAACTTGTTATTTATGAGGCTTTACTCCCTAGTATAGAAATGACATTTAACACCGCAATATTTCAAAAAGGAAGAACAAAATAGATAAAAAAAGAACAAAAAGTCACTCAAATGTGAAAAAAAGTGCCACGTTCAGGCGATTGAGCTGATAAACAGCATCAGTAACTTCAGCATCCTGCAGATGGCGATGTCACCTTGTAAACCCGAGAAATTAACCACGGTAGAAACAAACGCTGACTTGTCGCGCACAATCACAATGTAGCGAGTGACGATAAGTGTCTGTTCAAACGTACAGACACTCAATCACAAATGTAGCCACGTAGAGAGTAAAAGTTGATTATATTTTGGACAGCAGAAATATAAAGTAGCCAAAATACTCAAGTAACATAGTTCATTTACTCAAGTACTTTGTCAAGACTCTGACAGGTCCAGCTGGTTGTGTGTTCTGAGCTTGGCCAGTAGAGGAACCTTGAGCTAAGACTCCGTGACCCGCCCTGGATCCACCAATCACGCGTCTCACTCCACACGAGCCACACCCTCATCAGCGGAACACGCCCAGATGGGATGGCGGGGGTCCCAGGTGTGTGTATGTGTGTTTGTTTTCCATGGCTTTGCCGACTTTTCCCACCTGAGCAGCCGGATTATGAGGACACAGCCGGGCTCGTCATTATTCCCATTAGGAGGATGGACTGGTTTGAGTGTAAAAGCCGTTCTAACGCCGTTGATTTCTTATTCCAGGAAGGATGTAGGTTATCGCGCTTGTTCCGTCTGTTCTAGTTAAATCGTCAGACCGGCGAGTGATTTCTGGGGTTTGTCTAGACGAGTCGTAAATGAGTGTCGGGAGGAAGGAGAACGTCTCAAACCGGCTTATTAGTAAAAGTCATCGCCATAAATCACCCGCGGTTTGTAAATAAGCGGCGGATGAGATGTTTGACGGAGAAGTTTGGAAACGAGACGAAACATCTGTGAGAGAAAACAAAGTGAAGCTGACGAAAATTTGACTCAGAAAAAACGGTTCAACGACAAACCAGTTGTGCTCCGCGCTGAAAATATATCTGAACTAGTGCTGTCAAACGATTAATTTTTTTTAACTAGTTAATCGCACTTCCCTGACCAAATTAATTCGTGATTCATCGTGATTAAATGACTGAAGCTTGTAATATTGGATAATGAGGTGTAATATGTAAAATAATGTAAAACACTAAATAAACACTCGTTTAAATACTGTAAAATAATGTAGTATTATTTAGGAACTTTGCGCCTAAGTGACAACACCTGAACTCAATGACTGTGAGCTGCTGATCTTAATGAGCCGCACCTGGAGACTGGGCGTGGCTCTCTTGGTTCTATTTATTGCACGTTGCCAAACCAAAAGTAAACAAAAATGCAACTGTAATTAATGCCGTTAAAAAAAATACGTAGATGCGATTAAGCACTTAAAATCAATCATGTGCATTAACACGTTAACTTTGACCGCACTAATGTAAACAATAAAAGTGAAACTGTAAAACTCTAGATCTGTGTAAGCTGCGGGTGATTTATAATGTCAGTGGTTGACCTTCAAAAACCTCCAAAATATGGAAAAAATAACTCACGCTTTATATTGACATCAACATTTACGTCAGGTTTTGTGTTCATTCTGCTCTACATACTGGACGGACAGAAAGTCGAAATAGTGTTTTTCTACTCGTCGCAGACTTTCGACATATCAACAACAGTTTTACGAAAAGTACAACAATGTGCAAAAGGTACAAAAAACACACTGCAATGAAGGTATTATGCTTTACTTATTTATGTAGAGCTAAAAAACAATCGTAATAATTAAGAATGCATCAGGTTAAATGCTCCTTAAACTTCTAGTTTGAAAATTGGGATTATTATTAAATAAGTTGACTAACAAATTAGTTATTGATATTCACCGTTTCCTGTTTGTCGGTGAGGGCGACGCCCGGATTTTGCACAAACGAATCAAAGGAGCGAATCCCAGTAAAGAGAGCGTTCGCTTCACGTTCTCGAAACGTTCATCTTGGGACGGTTTGTTTAACGTCGAGACTCGCTATGGCGTGTGGGCGTGGCCAGATTTAGGTACTCCCACTTAAGTACGCACAAACCTTGCAGACTCGAGCGATTTCTAAATATCATCCTATTTTTTAAATGATAACAGAAGACGTGTCGGGCTAAAGGAGGAGAGAAGATGCGGTGATGAAGGTGTGGCGTCTCGTCCCGGGAGATGATGGTGGACGCAGAGAGACAGTCTGGCGCCAGTCGCCACTCTATCTCTTCCCCAGCACACACACACACACACACACACACACCACTGATGGACTGAGAAGCGATTAAAAAAAAACAGAAAGCGGTGTGAGGGCGATGCCAGCGAGGATGGAATGGACATTAGCTCCGTTAGGCGCGAGCACGCTGGGCACAGATGCCACCCGGGCATCACTTACACACTTCACTCGCTTTTATTCACACGCTCTTGATTCTGAAAGAGTCGAAAACCGACACGTTTTTGTTTTGAAAGGCAAAAAAACACAGAAAATATTTCGTCGATAATTTAAAACAAAATTCGACCCGGTCCTAAACAGATGTAATGTAATCTAATGTACTTTAATTAAGCCCTTTTACACAATAGAAATTGTTACAAAGTGCTGTACACTTTGTGTAAGATAGATTAAAAAATATGTGATGAAACAGAATGTTACATACGAAACAGCAGGTAATAAAAGACACATCAAGATCAAAAAAAATCACACGTTATTGTATCATAATGCCGTTAAAAATAATGCGTAGATGCGATTAAGCGCCTAAAAACAATCGTGCGCATTAACGCGTTAACTTGGACAGCACTAATGTGAACAAAAAAAGTGAAACTGTAAAACTCGACCAATAGTAACGTGGGTTGTTTATAAAGACCTTCAAAAACCTCCAAAATATGGACAAAATAACTCGCGCATTGAATTCAAATTATGTTCCATATATTATTATATATTATCTTTTTTATATATTATCAACATTTGCGTCAGCTTTTGTGTGAAATCTTGAGAAGATCCATCAAGGTCTGCGTGTGATGAAGTGACGTTTGCTCCAGTAAGGTGAGCGGGCGTGTCGGTGATGTCACTGGATCTTCTCGCCCTCCTTCAGGACCACACAAGGTGACTCCAGCAAGATCAAATCAGCCACACCACCGGCTAAATCAAGTCTCAGAGGAAGTGATATCAGTGCGAGACGCCGGCAGAAAGCAGATGAAGGTCGGAGCCGCGGCGACTCGATGCAAACACACACCAGACAGAACATCAGCTGACAAACTCCACAGGGAAAAACAGATTATAGATGTAGTATAGTGCATTGGAATCGTTTGTTTTCCAATGGGATTAATCAAGGTTGTTCCGTTCATCCATCCATCCATCCGTCCGTCTGTCAGTCTATCCTTCTATTGTTCTAATATAGTAACACTGTAATACTGTATAATAATCTCCAACTGGGATCAATATAGTTCTTCCCAACCATCCATCCATCCGACCAGCCAACCAACCATCTATCTCCATCTATTTTTCTAATATAGTCAAATACACTGTAATACTTTGTAACAATTTGGGATTAATCAAGTTCTTTCCTTTAATCCATCCATCCATCCATCAAACCAACCAACCATCCGTCTGTCAGTCTTTCCATCTATTTTACTAATATTGTCAAATACACTGAAATACTTTATAATAATTTCCCACTGGGATTACTCAAGTTCTTTCCATGAATCCATCTCTTTTTTCAATCATCCATCCATCCTACCATCTGTCTGTTGATCCGTCTATTATTCTATTATAGTACAGTACATTGTAATAATTTATAATAATTTCCCACTGGGATTAATCAACGTCCTTCCTTGAAAATAATCCTTCTATTATTACAATATTACAGTAAAAACTACTGTACGCACAATAACAGCATGGGAAAAGAAAGATTGTTTAAATAAAACAAACTGTAATTTGAATGCAGAATAATTGTGGTAAAAAAGGAAATCTAGGCAAAAAAAAACTACAAAAACAGATGAAAGACAAAAGTGTTTTTAAGGTTTTATAAATACGGATGGAAATAAGGTTTTATTAAAGGATGATAAATATAAAAAAAACAATATTATTATTTCTTGTTGATAGTGACACACCTGTTTCCACTAAAAAGTTTAAATCTCTCTTAATCAAAAAAAAAAAAAAGAAAAAAATCATCATAAGTGAACCTCGTAAATTGGGGCGCACGTTTTTAAAAATTAACCGTCAAATTTGCGGGAAAAATATTGAGGTGAGAGTATATTTCATGTTCGTTTTAAATGGGATACTTTGTTATTTTTACTCAAGTCTTTTTGAAATGTGTGACTTATTACTTGTACTTAAGTAATTTTAGAGGAAGTATCCGTACTTTTACTCAAGTACGGTCATGCAGTACTCTTTCCACCTCGGCTTGTTTGTGAGAAGAGGAGGAATTAGAGACGAGGCGAGGACGGAGGAGGCGAATCCGAGCTGGAACTGCGGCATAATGCGGTGAAGGTAAATCACCCACAAAGCCATTTACACGTACAGCGCTCCCTCCCTCCTTCCTCCTCCTCTTCTTCTCTTCCTCCCCCAGACGTGAAGCACAGTCGCTGCCATTGAGCCGGACGGGATGGAAAGCGCTTATGGAGTCGATAGCATTAGCTTGATGTCGGAACACGGGTCGCGCTCTGAATAACCCGAGAACCAGGCCAGAGAGCCACGCCCACTTCCTCCGCCTTCGCATAATTAGACCAGTGATTACGGAAAAGGACGTGTCGTATTTACTTGAACATGAGCACGGCACAAATACTAAGCACCCGGCTGATTGTTCAGATAAGATAAGATTTGAGAAATGTTTGCGTTCCTACGGCAGCAAAAACAGAGAGCATTTGTTTTTTTTTTTATTGTTTTTAGCAGAAACAATAAAAGACAATTTAAATGACAACAGTGAAGGCAAAGAGAACAAAAGAAAGGGGAAAAAAGATCTACGAATTCAAGTTCATGGGCAAAATAAAAATTCACAAAAAAGAAAGATTAAGAAGAACTTTTTTTTTTTTAACAACTCTGAAAACACTATTTTTTCAACATGCTTAACTCGTACCACCATGTCGCTTTACTTAAATTATAGTCTTAAAAAAATCTATCCTAGTCGTAAAAACTCCGAGGCCTTAGGCTCCCATGAGCCTTTGCATGTCAGACTAAAGACGGTTTATGTTAGACGTAAAAATATCAGAACAGTAATTGTTTTGCTCAGCAGACAGAGCGATTTGATTGCGTTTGACTTGCGTTTTCTTCGTTTTGATCTGTTGCCGGACTCGTTTTCAGCCGTTAGCCGTTAGCCGTTAGCCATTAGCGTGGATCTACCGGATGCAATATGGTCTGTCTGTATTGTATTTAGTTTATATATTTAGTTTATATCATTGTATTTAGTTTAAACTTACTTCTTCCACCGTTATTTTGTCTCTGTTAAGTGTTGCGGCGTGTCTAATGCTTCTTTATTTCTGTTATTCACTCAATAAAAGCTTATATGCGCGTCTGCCTCCATTATTCACTATTATTCAAAGGAAAAAAAAAAGAGCAAAAAGAAAAAAAGAAAAAGAAAAAACTAAGACGACGTATGTCAGTGTATTTGTGATTGCTCCTAGCTTGAAATATGGATAAATTACCAATTATATTTACGTGAATATTTAAAACCGTCAATTAAATTGTCAGTGTCTAAAATTCGACAAAAAAGGTGTGCTTATATTCCGCGTATTGTGTCATCCAGGCCTGGCGGTGAAAACCCGGCTCGAGTTTACTGCGCGATTAATCCTCCTATAGAAACTCCCGATCTAGTTCTCTGCGCGTGCCAGCCGAGGCGTGGGCGTGGCTCCTGGGCGACTCCGATAACACACGACCCATAATTCTCACACGCTTTATTCTCCCCACAGAAGACTGCCGAGCTTGTCAGTTTGCATTATTGGCAAATTAAGCCTCATTACGCCAAGAAAAGCCCGTATCCGTCACTCGACAGTCCCCGCCCACTCCCCTGTCCCGCCGTGACGGACGGCGAGGTCACAAATCACGCGAGCCACACGCGCGCGGCCATTACGGTGGAGAGTTGAGCGCGCATCCTTGAGAAAGTCTCGATCAATAGCGAAGCTTTTCACCGTCTGCGTGAGGAAGACAGCGAGGTCATGGGAAAGAGGAGACGCTGACCCTTCTGCACGCGGATCACCGACGCAATTAGCTACAGATCAGGTGGTGCAAAGCTACGTGTGTTAGCGGGCCAACGGTGGAACGTCACGTGACTTTACAACGCAGCTTGTGAGCTAATCTAAGAGGTCGTTCGTTTATGATATTGTTTTTTTTTTACATATTTTCAGAATGCAGAAAGGCATTATGGGATTGTTTTTGGTCAATTTATTTATTGGTATTTACTTTTAGACACTCAAAACTTTAAAGCTCTCGCGGGCCACATCTGGCATCCCGCCTTGAGTTTGACACATGCTGTAAAACATTAGATTGTGTTGTAGTGTTTGATTCGTTGCGGTGGTGTAAAGTAAATGAGTAAATGGGCTTTGCTACTTTACTCAAGTATTTTTGCTACTTTGTGCTTGTACCGAATATTAAAAGCACTTGTATTATTTATTAATATAATTTACTCTGTACTTGACCGCACTTGTGATTGAGTATCTGTACTCTTTACTCCACTACATTTGAATGGACATTGGATATCGCCATCTGCAGGATGCTGAAGGTACTGGATGGACTATTTATCTGAAGGACTAAGGACTATTTATCAGCTAAATCAAGTGAATGTGAATTAGTGGTTGTGTGTGTGTGTTGTGTTGTCAATCAGCAAAGATGCACATTTGAGTTTGACTGGGAATGACTTTTTTTTTTTGTTCTGTCTATTTTTGTATTTCTATAGTATGAAAAAAAAGCTTCATAAATAAAGTATAATCTTTGTAATTAAAATGTACATTTCTCATTGTTGGGACAAATACATCATTTCATCTTCTTCTTCTTGTGTCTAATTCCGCGTGGTGTCCGACTGAATACATACAAACAATACTTATATAGGATACAGTATATAGTGTATATACGTATAGACAATATATGAACATCATCTATATACTGTGATGATATATGTGTCGGGGGTCGGTGTTCTCCACACTCCACCAGCCCGAGCAGAGAGACGGAGATAAAACATAATGCAGGAGCGCCAGCATGCCCGGCCTTGTCATCCGTCTGTCACTCCGCCCCCCTCCCCCCGTTCTCATTTCCTCCCCGGAACGAGAGAATAAGACCCCCAAAATGAATAATGAAAGATCTGCATCAATGTTTTATGAAGTAGCCGGCGTATTATTGTGAGGGGAGGCGCGGATTAATGAAAATATCACTTATTTATTTGTGTCTGGAGGAGACGAGAGAGTGAGAGAGTGAGAGAGAGGTGTAGCACATTAGCCACACACACACACACACACACACACCGTTTACTGGAGATCAGAGGACGCATCAGAAGAAAAGGTCTGATGATCTCACCTTCTCTCTCTCTTCATCTAACTCACCTTCTCTATTTCCCGCTTTCTCTCTCTTTCTCTCTCTCTTCATCTAACTCACCTTCTCTATTTCCCGCTTTCTCTCTCTTTCTCTCTCTCTTCATCTAACTCACCTTCTGTATTTCCCGCTTTCTATATCTTTCTCTCTCTCTCTCAGTCTTTTTATATTCTCTATACTCTCTCTCTCTCACTTTCTAACTCTCTCGTTCAATATTCTCTCTCTCTCACTCTTTTTATATTCTCTATACTACACAATATTCTCTCTAACACACACACACACACACACACACACACACACACACACACACACACACACACACACACACAAGCAGAAGGAAAGAAATTGCTCAATAAAAATTGTAAAATATTGATCAGAATTCTAAAGAACATTTCCACTGCTACAATCTTTCTAACGTTTTTTTTTTTTACTTGTAACAACAGGTTCTTCTTGAAGTGATGGGACGAGCGTGAGTGTGTGTGTGTGTGTGCGTGTGTGTGTGTGTGTGAGTGTTTGTGTG
>MU204245.1:752796-766263 GCA_017309775.1 Paedocypris sp. Pulau Singkep
AGAGAGAGAGAGAGAGAGAGAGAGAGAGAGAGAGAGAGAGAGAGAGAGAGAGAGAGAGAGAGAGAGAGAGAAATTACACTACGGTAACACATTAACTATTTTAATCCGAAGAAACTGCACGTTTTGCAAATCACTAAAATGCTAATAAATGCTAATTCCTTTTAGAGCCTAAAAAAAAAGACAAGCCCCGTGTCTGCAGCTCTTACACATTACACTCACCTCAGCGCTTCACATGCACGGATTACGAAAATCAGTAATTCACTTCTGCATTATGACTTACACAACACACGGTTCCTCTTCATGGGTGTGTGTTCTCAACATGCTTTTGATTATCCCCCAAAGAATTGTGGGTAATGTTGTGAAACTGTGTGAGGAGACAGTCTGTTATAACATTTACAAAAAAATTTTTACAAAGAATTTTTACAAAAAAAAAATAAAAATAAAAAAATCAAACTAGTTTTTATGAAAGACAATTAATACTAAAGGATAATTAAAGCTAAAGTGAATCTACAGTAATAATTATAGTGAATTAAATTGTCGTTCTGAAAAATGTTAATAAAAACGTAATTTGTTAAAAATAAAAAAAACAATGCATAGCAGTGCATTTCTGATCCCACATTAACCAATCACAGCAGCCCAAAGTTCCGCATGTGAAAAGCCAATTAAGGATCCGACCAATCAGCACAAAGCAGCCCAGAACGGGGCGGGATTTATCTGACGCGGATCACATTTCATCTCATTGATTGAATTTCTGTCGCTAACATTCATAACAGAGTAAACGGATATTTAATCAATAGATCTTCTGTTACTCCAGTCTTGAGGTTAACTTGAAACTTTACAAGCGTATTGCATTCCAAGTCCCGGAGAAAATGAAGGTTAAACATTCGTGTAGGTCTTTTACATTTGACAATATCTGAAAAGTTCAGACGCCAGAACAAAAACCAAAAATGTTAAAGGCATCAGATTCCTAATCGATTGATGATATAATTGGAACAATGCGGCAGGAACCGGCCTTAAAAACAAGGGCAACGTGTCACGTCCAATCAGATCACAACATTTTCTGTTCGTTTGAGCAGCTGAGGTTGTGGTTGCCAGATGTTTCTGGTCTAGGTTGCCAGATATTTCTGTTGGACGTTTTCATCGGAAACAGAAAAGGCATAAAAGGAAAATTCAATGCGAATTACCAATTGCACGGTGAGCGCAGTTCAAACATTTTGGAAACTTGCTTATCCCAATATTTAAAAAAAAATTAAAAAGATCAATAAAAAAAAAATCAATAAAATATATACTCAAAAAAATAACAAAATCTCAAATTTGCCATTTAACATTTTAACTGACCACCACGGTCCAGTTCTTGAGGTCAAGTGAATTAAATTACTTTAAAAAAGAGTGTAAATTACTGTAAAGAGTGAATAACTTATTATATCAGTCAACACATATTTTGTTTTCCTTAGATTTATCTGTTTATTTATTTCTTTCTTTACTTTTCTAGTTAGTTCCAGGTTAGTCTAAGTTAGTTCCAAATCACAACAAAAACTTTAGGAGAATGTTCGTATCAAAAAGTGAGTCAAACGAGTGTGAGCGGGTAAATTCATACGGGACCCCAAAAGTGACAGCAACGAAACCCAAGTAAATTACAGATGTGCGCCGAGGTGTGAGTGTTTAAAACAACTACATTAGCTCGACAGCAAAGCGCTATTCCAAAAGAAAAGCCCGTGGAAAAAGCAGCTTGTGAAAACTCACAGATTTATTTCGGCTTCGGGATTCGCGCCTCTTCTCCACTTCTCTACCTCCCGCTAATTAGCATCAGCGCTAACAGGAACGCTAACACATACGCGCGGATCTCCAGTAGCGTGTGTGTGGAGGAGAGGAGAATTAGAATCTGTAATTCAGAGCTTCACGAAGAGAAAACTAATTATCCTGGCAGACTCCCACAATCCAATTGGGTTTTCATCCGACGCAGATTATTTTTAATTAATCGGGCCTGAAACGATTGACTAACAAAACCCTCGACTTTGCCGCTGCTTTGTTTCACCAATGTCATAAACAATGTCGACAAGCTTTTAGCGGCTAAACACCAGGCATTACATTGGCAAACCAATGCGGTAAACAAAAGAGACAGTCGGCTGCCCCGTCCACGTGTAAGGTGGGCAGGGCCAAGGCTTGATTGACAGGGTGGCGTCCAGCCGTCACTCACGCGCCTCTTTAATATTCCTGACATCTGAGACAGGCTTTTCCACTCTTTCTTTTTTCTTCTCTCACAGAGTGTGAATGATAGAAGACGATCTGTCAATTTCACGTTTAGGAACCTTTCTCTTATCGGAGCCGGAATATGGAAATATTTAAACGTCTGATTCAACGTGAAGTAGCGTTTGACGGGGGTTGAACCTGCACATTTTTGGATGGATGTACAACTTTGAGTCCACCACTAGGCCTGGACGTGATTGTGAGTAGATGACGATTTTTCACAAAACTTTCATGTGATAGAAGAACTCGGTCTGTCCTTTTTTTATATGAAGAGAAGATTCGTGCGGATCTAGTCGAGTACGGTACGTTGTTTTATCACGTTTTTGTTCTTTTTCAAAGCTAAGCAAAGCTTCTAGAAAGAGGGCACAGTTTCTTACGTTTCTGTCTATAATGCGTTTCTGAAAGATAAAAGTAGACACGTGTAGAAAGGAGGAAAAAAGTTGATCAAAATTGATGACACTGCTCTCCATTGAATCTAATGTGCAATTAAAAATATGGCCGAGTCTTTAAAAATAATTTTAGATATTATACAGCAATGTAGCAGATACAAGACAAAAGTCTCTAAGCACAATAAAAGTCTCTGAGATGAAGGACGAGAAGCCAAGAAGCCATTGAAAAGAGGATGAAAACTTTACGATGAAACTCATTCGATGAGTTTTGTTCTCACTGAACTTTATTCTGTGAGAATAAAACAAATGAAATAAAAAAATAAATCAATCAAATTCAAGGTCAAGTATGAACGTTGAGAAGATGGAAAAATGATAACCCGGAAGATGACAATCCAGTCCATCACCGACGTCTGAAACCATGCGAGGATTCGTTTTTATTATAATTTGATAATTCGTTTTTTCAACCCATTATCAGAAGACAAGGTCAACGGGAAAAACTAAATGTAGTCAGCCCTTTAAAAAAACGGCGTGAACGAAACATCTTCAACAAGTGGTCATCATCGAATAGTAAATTCCCTGACAACCTTTCCACCTTATTATATAACCAACATATACACGTAGGTATAAACACACGTACACAGACGGGCTTATTTGCCCAGACAGAAAGGCAGTGTTCAACTAGCCACTTTCATTCTAAGGGTGAAAATAAAACAAGGTAGATATTCAATTTAGATAGAGAACAAGGCTGAATCTCCTCATACACTGGAGACAATGCTCCATTTGCTTCAGCAGGTTTAAAAAGAGCATTCCGAATGGAAAAACTGACAGCTCGAGAGTGAAAATTTCCAATTATGGATCTAAAGGAACAGAAAACCCGAATATGAAAAGCAAATTATACTTATATCTTCTGCATGAAAAGCCCGGGCTGCGAGGCTTCCTTTATGAGTTAACCCAACGGATTGCGGAAATCACTAAAGTTTTAGGAGAAACAAGAAAAGCTGAAGGTCAACGGAGAATTGGAAGGGGAGAAGAAGAAAAAGGAAAGACAAATAGACTTGATAGTAACAGCTCTGCTAAGACGGGAAATAATATCCATCGTCTGACAAAGTTCATCTGGGTTAAATCCGACTTTCCAAGCAAGTGTTGTAATTCCGACCCGATCGGTTTTGGCACTCGAAAACCAAACCAACTCCTCTTCTCCATCCCAGCCAAGCACTACATGAAGACTGATTGACAGCTCTTGGAATTGCATCAAAGACGGACGCCAAACGCAGTGTGTGTGTGTGTGTGTGTGTGTGTGCGCCTGGATATAAAATAAATATAGAAGTGTGTGTCGGCTGTCTGCATTCCCACGCTACACACATCTCCCAGAGAAGAGAAGAAGCGCTCAAGAGGTAGAAGCTCCTCTGAAGTCATACAACCAGGAACACACACGCTCAAACAAGTCCCCGCACCTCTGAAGAAACCCAATTACCGTTGTTTGTTTGGTAATCTTGTTTTTCTTACTAAATTACTGGTTTCTAGCTGCTCAAATTGAAGTCCCCTATCAGTAAAATGATCTGCGATGGAATTAATTTGCCAACAGCCCAGCAGAGAGCATCTTGCTGCTTGGCGGGGGAGGAGAGCTGATGATTTCAGGACCACGGACAGCTCATCTCTCAGACTTGGCTTTCCGTCTCGTCTCGTCTCGTCTAGGCAGATTGCCAGTCTTTAGCTTGACTTCTTTTGCTTATTTCCCTTCTAATTTCCTTAAGTACTGCATGTTTCTGCTTCACTGTTGAGCACAAAAGGTTTGCGGACACGGAAACTCTCCTGAAGACGGAGAAGAAGGGGGAAGGCCTAAGGGAAACCCACGCTTCTAGAAAGAGGGCGAAAAAACGGTTTCTTACGTTTCCGTCTTTAACGCGTTTCTGAAAGACAAAAGTAGACACGTGTAGAACAAAAGCTGATCAAAATTGACGCCACCACTCTTCTTTGAAACTAAACGGCAATTAAAAATATGACCCGATTATTAAAAATTATTTTAGATATGACAAAGCTGATGTAGCAGATACAAAATAAAAGTCTCTAAGATGAAGGACGAGAAGCCGTTGAAAAGAGGATGAAGAATGAAAACGGAACGATGAAACTCATTCGATGAGTTTTATTCTCGTTGAACTTTATTCAGTGAGAATAAAACAGATGAAATGGAAAAAAAAAAGAAATCAAATTCAAGGTCAAGTACGAACGTTGAGAAGATGGAAAAATGATAGAGGAAGATGACAATCCAGTCCATCACCGACGTCTGAAACCATGCGAGGACTCGAAACCCTACGGGAGGACGTGAGACTGTAATGGTCGTTTCTTCAGACCCGAGATGACCTGATGGTAGCTCCATGCGGGTTCAGGAGGCTCTTTCTAAAAGCAGACGTGCCGTGGGACTGTGGCGGCTGGAAATAGAGACGGCTCCGGGAAGAGTTTAATCACACCGGGCGGCTGCTGGTGGATAATGATGGGCATTGATTGGCTTGTGTGTGGCAGACGGGGAGAAGAACGGAGAGTGTTGACCAAGGTGTCCATTTCATTCACATCAATTAACAAAAGCCGTTCTCCCACTGCGCATGTTTCAGCCTCACCACACAACAACAACAACAACAACAACAACAACAACATGAAGTGCCGCACAAGTGTCCGTTTCACGAGCTTTTTTACATTATTAACAAAAGTAGTTTTTTATCACCGGGCTATTGGTGTGTGTGTGTGTGTGTGTGTGTGTGTGTGTGTGTGAATGTTGTGTGTCCTTGAGTGTCTAGAAAGGCGCCAATTAGTCAATAAATAACCATACAGAAGGTGTGTGTGTGTGTGTGTGTGTGTGTTTCCTTCTACCATTTCAAAACCAAGTAATCCACACTTTTTTTAAAAATCCCCCACTTGTAATACGTGAGCGTATTTACTGTACAAAAGTCTCAGTGAACTATAAGGCGAAAAATACAAATGAAAAAAATATTCGTTCATTAATTGTAATCGTGTTCAAATTGATTGTGGTTTTGATTTCAGGCCAAATCGCCCAGCCTTAGTCGTGCCTAATTAATAAGTTATTGATAATAAACTATTACTCATAGATAGTTAATGCCAAATAAGTTGTAGCTAAGATAAAGTGCAGCATCATTCACATCTGCGAGTGAAGACGGAGTGAAACTGACAGACAAATAGAAAGAATTCGTCTGGAATGGCGAACATGTTTGTGGTTTGCAGAGGTGTAAAGTACTTGAGTAAATATACTTTGTTACTTTACTCAAGTATGTTTTGGCAACTTTGTACTTGTACCGAGTATATAAAATAGAAGCAACTTTTACTCTCTACTGCACTGTATTTCAGATTGAGTAGCTGTACTTTTCACTTCACTACATTCGAATTGACACTTACCGTTCTAGTTACATTTTGATTGTGCGCGACAAACCATAATCGATTTTTACCGCGGTTTTGCCCTCTGTACTCTGCCGAAGACACTGGAATCTAATTGTGAATTAGAAACCACATAAATGTGAATTTTATTAATTTATTTTGCACATTTGAGTTTGATTGAGTCAGACCTTTTGTTCTTCGTTACCATTTTTGAAACATGGAGGTGTTACATCTCGCTTCTGTATTAGAAAATAAAACCTCATGAATAGAGTTTTGTCACATTTCTTTCTTTTTTTTTTTTTTAAGCCTAAATTTAGCATGAGTAAAATACTTAAGTTATTTTAAAATTTGATACTTTGCTACTTTTGAAATATTTTTCAGAGTGGTGACTTTTTACTTGTATTGGAGTAACTTATATAGTATGTGTTTGTACTTTTACTCAAGTACGGCTGTCTGCTACTGTGGTTTGTAAAGTCTTACTGGTAATCTCCGAACAGCATGAGCTGCTAAAACCAGAACCTCGGATTGCTTAAAAAAATCCAGTCCAGTGGGGAATCAGAAGCACGAGGTGGAGGTTTTCCTGACAGAGGTGGTTTATGATCTAAACCGTGAAGGTATAGACTAGACGTTGAGTAAATGCTCCTTCAGAAACTGACCTCTGGTGAACCTGCTATGGACGGCTGCTTTTCCAGCGCCTGATCCTCTTCCTGTTCCCATTATATAACTGTCTTTCTCTCAGGAGAACACGGCGAATGGGAGAGAAGAACAAGAAAAGAGCGAGAGAAAGAGAGGAAGTGAATCGGCCTGTAACTTGACAAACACGCGAGGCGGAACTTCTCGGGTCGGACTATAATTAACCATCTCACGCCGTCTCCGCATGAGGCTTCGCACGTGGAGGTGTCACAGGCTGTTTTGGTGGCGTGTGGGTTTCAATATGACTCCACTAAATGCCACGCCAGATCTCGAAAAGAAGTAATAAATCATCATACGCGCCTCGATATTTCCCCCAGCGACACACACACACACTCATATTATTCCGAAATCGCCTTCTCCAGATACACACCGACATTACAAGGGTCAAAGATCTCGACACGTCTAGTGTACAATAAAAAACCTCTGCATTTACTGTAATGGACAGGAAGTGAGGTGCTAATTGGCTTCATTGGGTCGGGAGTGTGTAACCAATCGGATCCGTAGAAAGGATTGCGCTGATTCTGATTGGCTACTTCAGCCCATCATCAGATTCTCCAGAGGTTCTCCGTTAAGGAAGCAGAAAGACAGAAGGTTTAAAAAAAAATAAACTCCACAGGCCGAGCTAATGAATCCATATGATTGAGTGAGAAGACAAAATGAAAAAAAGAGAAAAGCGGTCGGCCTTGGGGAAGAATGCAGATGGAAATGGCTGACATGGTTCATGCGTCTGCATTGTGCTTTACCAAGAGGGGGAGAAGAAAGAAAAAAGAAAAGAAATGAAGAGCCTCGTGCTGACAGGAAATTAAACATGTTCGTTCAGGGTGACACGGGCCTGCTTGTCGGGAACGGAGTGAGAGAGAAAAGGAAGGGGAAATCAAGCCACAACGGCGGTAAAACTTATGGCATGTCTGCACAAAGTACCGTATTCACGTGAATATAAGCACCCCCTGATTCTTCAGGCAGGAAAAACTAAATTCTAAATAAAAAAGTTGTGTTTTTTACACATTTCTGGTTCAACTACATAACTACGTTAATATTTTCCTAAACATACTATTTACCACTACTTGTGACTCGTATCATGTTGATATCGTTTTATAGATATAGATTTTTTTATAGATAGATTTATAGATACAAAATGTCGATTCCAGTGGTCAGAACTACATTTCCCAAGAGTCTTTGCACCAGTCTATGTGTGAAGAGAAGAGAATCAAAGTGACAGATTATTATCCCCTATTTAGCAGACCAAGCGTTTTGATTGTGTATGTTCCTTGGATTATTTACTTCATTTCGACTGTTTTGACTTTAACTGCGATTACACATTCTCTGTCAATGTCGTGTCAAATGTTTCTTAATTTCTATTATTGAGCCAATAAAAGCTTATACTGTAGCACGTGTTTCCTTTATTTGTGATCGTTCCTGACTTGGAATACGGAAAAACTTGGCGTGTTTTTGCAATCACACTTGCAATCAAAATTTGCAATCGCAGTTATCAAGCACCCTCACACTTTTGAGTGTGGAAAATTCGAAAAAAGGGTGCATATATTTGCCTAAATACGGTATTTATCATATCTAAAAGCACATTTACTCAACACTACTTACATACCCTACATAACTCACGACCAACGATATGAGACGGACGACAGATAAAACCGGGAAGCGATGGATTAACGAGAGAAGCCTTTCCCATCGCGGAGGAAGCGTCGGCAGTCCGACTTCCCTCTCTCTGCGGAATTCCCATCCGCTAGGAATCTCATTACGAACAGATACCGGCTGAAGGGAGACAGTGTGGCTGTAAAAGCCGTATGTAAGAAGACGTAAGCTTCCGTCATCTCCGCTCTAAATGAACATTCCCTGAACCGCCCAAATCCCCTCAGGGACGAGACGCTTGCGCACAAACTCTCTTAAAAGTGCGGAGCAATTAGAACATTTCTCCAGCTTCTGGTCAATATACCAGGCTGCTAATGAGCGGCGCTGTGTCTTTAAATCTATTTGCGGTTTCGGCGGGAGGAAGTCGACAGATTCGAGTAAAAGTCCAGACGCCACCGGTCAAATGTTACTCAATTACGGTGGAAGGATTGAAAAGCTTCGGGAAGCTGGTGTGTGGAACGCTGTAGGTCATGGGTTCGATTCCCCGGGTAAGATCAAAGAAGCTGGACTGCACTTGAGTGAAGGAAAGGTGCTACTTGAGTATTTTTCGGCTACTTGGTGTTTGTACTCTGTGTCAAAAAACATACTTGACTACATTAGTGATTGAGTATTTGTATCTTTACTCCACTACATTTGAACGGACACTGTTACTCGCGGCATTGTGATTGTACGCCACAAGCCGGCGATGAGGTAATATCGCCATCTGCAGGATGCTAAAGGTACTAAATGATATACTTAAGCTTAGGTTAAGGTGTAGGTTACATTTGCATACTTAAGCGCACACTTGACCGACTACACAACCCTGTTTGAATTGTGTGAAGAGACGTAACAAACACGCGTCACAGGACAGAAGTAATAACGCCTGACATTAATGGTGCGACTCATCACCAGAATCAACGGATTTTCTTTGGCCGGTGGAGCGGATGTGATCAACAGAGTGTTTGCTGTCATAACAGGATTATTGGGAAATCATCTGATGATAAGGAGATTATGCTGAGCTTTGTGTTGCCAGAGAATCTCCCATAATCCCGCTAAACACACACACACACACACACACACACACACACACACACAACTTGGCAACCTCTGACACAATGACCCGCTTCACACACAACTCAAGCAAACCCTCGGAGAATTCCTCACTGACCGTATATAATTATAAATTACCACCAACACACAGTAAGAATTAGAGCCAGAGGAGACCAACACCACAGAGCTCTTTCTTCTTCTTCTTCATCATCATCTTCATCATCTCCATTGTCTTCATTATCATCTCCATCGTCGTCGTCATAATCATCATATTTATTTTCTTCATCATCTCCATATCTCAATCACCGTCTCAATCATCATCATCATCATCATCATCATCATCATCATCATCATCATCATCATCTCCATTACCTTCAACATGTTCATCATCTTCAACATCATCATCATATTTATTTTCTTCATCATCATCTCCATATCTCAATCATCATCTTCTTTATCATTTTCAACATCATCATCATCATCATCATCTTCAACAAGTTCATCATCTTCAACATCTTCAACATCATCCTCATCATCTCCATCCTCTCCACCAACATCATCATCTTCAACATGTTCATCATCTTAAACACGTTCATCATTATCATCATCATCATCATCATCATATCTCAATCATCTTCTTCATGATAACCTTCATCATCATCATCATCATCATCATCATCATCATCATCATCATCATCATTTCCATCATTTTCAACATCACCATCATCATCATCTCCATATCACAATCATGATCATCTTCATCATAACCTTCATCTTCATCATAACCTTCATCATCATCATCATCATCATCATCATCATTATCATCATCATCATCATCGTCATCTACAGCCAGATTTGTCTGTCCAAAAATGCAATTGCTGTAAATTTAGAAATCTAATTGACCAAAATAATAAACATTATACTAAAAAAAAGAACAAGAAAAGCACATGCACATACGGCAGTAGCTAAGCGACGCCAGCAGAGAGTTGTGCATTTTTAGAACTACACATACTTAAAATTACATGGCAACACGGGCCATTTCTCAGCAATTTACCCTGCTCGCTTTCCAGGTAGAAAAAATAAAAAAATAACAGAAAAGCCGTAGCGTCGGTAATGTCCCTGAAAATACGACTGCGCGCAAGCATGGCTGGCGGCTAAACTAAAATGAACTCTGCTGTAATTGATGAATTTATTAAAATGACCCGCACGCAAATGCCATTAAGCGCGAGGAACCTATTGCCACACACGGCTGCACATATCTCTCCAGCACGGGAAAGTGTTTTGGAAATATTAATAGAGAGGTGAGAATGAGCTCGCTGATTTAAAAGAAGAAGGGGGGGAGAAAAAAATCCTCTGTTAGCGGCAAAGCAACTGTGCCGAGATTAAACTGACCTTTTCTTTCACAGGATGGAAAAAAACGGAACTTTGAACGGACACCGTTACTCGCTGCATTGTGATTGATAATATCGCCATCTGCAGGATGCTAAAGGTACTAGATGATATTTACCAGCTTAATCGTGTCAATTTGTTTTGGAAATTTTCAACTTTTTTGCTGCAAATTTTAGTTTGACTGAGACAGACTTGGACTTTTTTAACATTGAGTAAATAAAAGTTGTTACTTGAGTATTTTTTGGCTACTTGGTCTTTGTACTCTGTGTCAAAAACATACTTGACTACATAAGTGATTGAGTATTTGTATCTTTACTCCACTACATTTGAACGGACACTGTTACTCGCTACATTGTGATTGTACGCCACAAGCCGGCGATGAGGTAATATTGCCATCTGCAGGATGCTAAAGGTACTAGATGATATTGATCAGCTTAATCCTGTCAATTTGTTCTGACTTTCAATCTGGTCAATTTGTTTTAAAAATGTTCAACTTTTTTGCAAATTTTAGTTTGACTGAGACGGACTTTTGGACTTATTAATCCATTTTGTTCCGCCATTTGCACCGTTGTAACTCACCAAGACGCTCAAGACTGTTTTTTGCATGTGTGGGCGTGGCCAATCTTAAGCACGCACCTATTGGTTAAACACTCACAAGCCGTGCAGGTTACATTTGCATATGTAACCTGTGGTGGATGAGGAACGTTTCTGCGGATGGATGGATGGATGGATGGATGGATGGATGGATGAATGGATGGATGGACCGTGGGATGAAGAGAATTCCCGCCTCCCCGTATCATGCCGGCGTTTAGTTGCTATCAGCTTCCTGTGATACACAGCCACGGCTCGGAGCCCCACACATCTTATCACACGCGGCTTATCTCCGACAGACAGTCAGGGAAGAGCAGACACTAGCCACAGGTGATCCGGCCTCGGAAATCCGCAGCTCGGGTCTGGATCTTTGCCCCCTGAGGCCGCTCCGGCTGGAAAGCGAGGCTTCGGGAGAAAAGAACCGGCCTGAAGAGTCGAGGAGAGTCAAGTTCTGACTCGTAAAAGGACGCTGGGCAACAACAAAGAGAAGAATGAGAAGACAAAATGGCCGGAAGTTGGGAAAATTGTCACTCCGATTAAGGAAAAGATGCCAAATGTGATCGATCGTCTCCAACAAACTCGCGATTCACAGCAATGCACACAAACGCAAAGTCAATCTAATTCAAAAAACATATTTGCTAAGTTTTCTTTAAAAAAACAAAGCTGCAAATCAACGAAAAGGAAGATTAAAGGATTTATCTGGCTTTTGAAGAGAAAATAGGATATTCGAGAGATTCAAAAGCAGGTAAAGAAGAAATTAATGTTTTTTCTATGTAATTGAAGAAAAATATGACTCTAGACGTATGACCTCTAGAGCACACACATGACCTCTAGGACATGTACCTATGACCACTTGTGACCTCTAGGACACGCACATATGACCTCTAGGACATGCACTTGTGACCTCTAGAGCACACACATGTGACCTCTAGGACACGCATATGACCTCTAGGACACGCACTTGTGACCTCTAAGGAAAGCATTGGTGACCTCTAAGGAAAGCACTTATGACCTCTAGGGCATGCATTTGACATTTAGAACATGTACTTGTGACCTCTAGAGCATGAATATGACCTCTAGGACATGCACTTGTGACCTCTAGAGCACACACATGTGACCTCTAGGACACGCATATGACCTCTAGGGCACGCACTTGTGACCTCTAAGACACGCATATGACCTCTAGGACACGCATATGACCTCTAGGACACGCACTTGTGACCTCTAGGACACGCACATGACCTCTAGGGCACGCACTTATGACTTCTACAGCCATTTCTTCAGAAAAAACGAAACATGAAGAGATTTGACCAATAAACTGTCTATAGAGACACGGGGTATAAACTGAAGAGGGAAGAGAGGAAGAAAGCGAGTGAGCGTGATGGAGGTGAAAGAGCAGGACTGCGGCTGCGGGGCTGATTTATTTGCTCTGTATCTGTAAAGAAGCTTCCATCTGCCACGCCACAAAACCATCAACACTGTAATTAAAATGCAATTACCACCTCGCGCTCCCCCAGACACACTGTAATCCCAGAGACGTCCCTCCATCTGTGTAGCACGTATATACAAAAAAAAAAATCAAATTCAATATATATGTATACGCAGCCGTCCTCACGCCTGCTTCTGCTTTAATAATAATAATAATAATAATAATAATAATAATTCGACCCGAGACGGACACCCACCACCCCTCAGATAGCTTTAGCCTTTAGCATCCTTTGCTGTTTTATTATTGGCCATTTATATTTCTGCTGATTCTCACGGGTCAGAACAGGAAAAAGATCAGAGTGAACAGCAAAACCACGTCTGTGTGCCAAACTGTATGTGGTCTTCAGCTGTGTGTGTGTGTGTGTGTGTGTGTGTGTGTGGGTGTGTGTGTGTGTGTGTGTGTGTGTGTGTGTGTGTGTGTGTGTGTGTGGAGAAAAGGGGAGTATTGAGCTGTCCCTTCTGATATAAAAGCTTAATTACTTCTGACTAAATCTGTAATTAAAATATATCCCAGCAGCAGCAGCTCTACCTGTCAGAGAGAGAGAGAGAGAGAGAGAGAGAGAGAGAGAGAGAGAGAGAGAGAGAGAGAGAGAGAGGGAGAAAGAAAAAA
>MU204245.1:768895-779487 GCA_017309775.1 Paedocypris sp. Pulau Singkep
GGGACCTGGAGGTGGGACACACCCAGGAATGGTGGTCGACCAATCACAGACTCACATAGCGCTAACGAAACTCAATACCGTATTTACGTGATAAGCTCCACGCAAATATAAGCACTTCCCTGATTTTTCAGGCACTAAAATAAAAATGTTAAAAAAAAAGTATTTCTCGAAATAACGTTTCTGTTTCAATTACGTTAATATTCTCTTAAAAATATATATATTTTTTCTTTATTTAACAAATCTAACTTGTGACTCTTTTTGTTATCGTTTTACTTGAATAATAACAAAAAGTCGATTTCAGTGGTCAGGACTTCATTTCCCAAGATCCTTTGCTCTCTAGTCAGACTCCGCACATGCTCAGAGCAATTGTTTCAAGCTCAGGCCTGTTTCAAGCTCTCTGTTTATCCGTCGCCATAGCGAATGGTTATTATCCCCTGTGCAGCGACCCAGCGTTTTGATTGTGTCTGTGTTATAAATTAGTGTTTTGTGTCTCCTAATTGGATTTTGCCAAATTGTGTTCAGGTGACGGCAATTCTGTTTTCTATTTAAAGGAGCTGAAAGTAACTGCAAAAGGTGAAGTGAAGTCTGTAGAAAAGACAGGTGAAATCTGAAATTTGAAATCTGGAATAGTTTGTGAGCCCGTTTATTTGTTTTGGATAGAGGGTTTGGGAAAGAAACTTTGTATTTTTGTTTTTAGCTTTTGTTTAACATAATAGGGAATTTAGAGATATATTTCTAGATCTTCGTTTTGTTTGTTATTTTTCGTGGTGACATTGCACTCTTTATTTCGGTGGCGAAAGAGGGAAAATAAACCGTTCTCTCAAAGATCACCGTTGGCGTTTTTGGTCCGAGAGGTGGTAACATCTCTTCCACAAAATGCAGAAATCGGACTGGCACCCGCCGTGTCTTCACTTCTGACGCGTAATTCCCACCTGATTAAGTGAGTGACAAAAACAGTGGCGAGGATGAGAAGATGGAAATGGATTGAGCCCGATGGCCCGGAGTTACTGATCCATCTCAGGTAGAACTGGAGCCAACGATCCCCCCGAATCATCAATCACCTCCAGTGTTCCTCCGTCCCAGATTAAAAGACCTGTCTGCCGGATCCGCGGGCCGAAGCCTTCATCGCCTCACGCGATTGCCATCTCATCCAATGCAAATACCGAACGTCATGTCATCCACACCGCGGGGAGCCAAGCGCGCTCGGAAAAAACAAAAAAACAAATGAACGTTTATCAGATTCAATTATTGTCGTTTTGCATTGAAATGCAATTCACAGCATGTTCCTCTCGCTTGGAAGAGGAACCAGCAGAAGCTTCTTTGTGTTTTAAACACCTACGCATATGTTAAGAGTCTGGAGACTGAGGGATTCCTCCAAGCATCAGCCATGGATTCTTATGTAGGGAATATTACTAGTTAGATAAGGAAATATTTTAGGGTGTTTCGACATTTTCAAGAAATGTAACGAATTTCATAGTTTTTTTTTTTTTTTTAATTTAGTCTTTTTTCAATTTTTTTTAAATTTCCCAATTTACATGAATATAAGCACCCGTTTTATTTCCATTTTAGTGGCTCAAAAAAAAGGGTGCTCATAATTGCCAATATATATCATTTATTGACACATAATATATATGTATTTTTTATTTTTCGCAAATTGTTCCACAATTCGAAGGGAGACAAATTTATCACAAATAGAAATATTGTTATTTACACTGTTTTTAACAGCTCAAAAACAGAAATAAAGAAACAATAGTCACGCAGCGACACTTAGCAGGAGCTAAATAAAATTAGCTAGTTAGAACAAAAAGCAATTATTATTGGAATAGACGGAACATCCGGTAAATTTGAGCTAACGGCTGGAAACAAAGTCCAAACCGCCAAAAACTACATATTTTTAAAAATCTATTATTGAACGATATCGAAATGATACAAGTCACAAGTTTTGTCACTTAACAAGTTTTGTTAAATAAAGAATAGAATTGTATTTTAAGAGAAAATTTACATAATTGAACCAGAAATGTAAAAAAAAACACTCCAAAAGGTTTTTTTGGAATTTAAATTGTGTGCTTGAAAAATCAGGGGGTGCTTATATTGACGTAAATACGGTATTTTAAGATTCAACAGTAAGCGAGCGCATCCTGATTAAATGAGTACACCATCATCTGGACTGATGAAAAGGCGTTAAAAGAGTCTGTGGGGCAAATAGGGAGAAAGTGAGAGAGAGAGAGAGAGAGAGAGAGAGACATTGATCTAATCGACTCTGACTTCCCACCACCACCCATAGCCTCCGTCCATCTGCACCGCACCACAACCACGAGATCTCACGCTTTGCTCCGCCCGGGCTCTTTAAAATCTCCTCCGCAGTCACCAGAACATCTGGACCAGACTCGGGCGGAGCAAACCTGATGCCAACCTGCCTAATAGCCTATGGAGTCAATTATAAAAGGGAAAACGTTGCTGGCGAATTGTTAATGGCACCATCTGGATAATGGCGCTTTAGTGGGAGAGGACTTCTTACCTGGTCATCAGAGATTTCACATTCCATCGGCCGTGAGGAAAAACTCCGGGAGAAACACTTTTTCATTTTTAATGAAGGTCCCTTTCAAAAACGCGTCCACTGCGCGCACACACACACACACACACACACACACACACACACAAGCGCGTTTATGTGACTTTGTTGCTTTGCCGGCTACAAAGTGTTTCGATCTTCATTTGGATGCGAAACCAACTGAGGGCAGGCAACAAATTAAACGCTGCGTTCCATCCGATGGCTTAGAACCAATGTTCTCCAGAGCAGTCTTTTTAAATAATATATTTTTTTGTCTCTTTCCAGTTTTTTTTTGTCACAAAGCGGCTCGAATGCGCCGAGGGAAAGCGTCTGTCGCATCTATTAATTTGTGAAGCACATTTTTCGGAACAATGGAAGCTTATTAGTCGACTTTTGTTGGGTTTTATTAATAGAAGAGTTGTGTAAGACGTACTTGGCAACAAATGGCATTATTTTACACAACTACGGGACTTTTTTTCCAGATTACAAGTGTATTATTTGACAGAAAAAAACAAGAGCAAATTATTTGACGAGAGCAAATTACACAAACACAGTTAATTAAAAGTGAGTTTAAATATTGATTTATTTATGCAAATTTTCTCATATGGGATTTGTAAGGTGCAATTTCATTGTTCAGCGTCACCATAAATAAAGTTTTGATTGATTTGATTTGACATATGAAAATTCCGTATTTACACAAAAATAAGGCCCCCTTTTTTCAAAATGTGTTTTTAATCGCCAATATCAAATATGCAACTATATATATAAGCCCCCAATTTTCCGTATTTCAAGTCAGGAACAATCACAAATAAACTTAAACACGTGGTCTTTATGAAGAACACGGGCGAAAAGTAAAATTTTAAAAGTAAAAAATTAAATCCAAAGAACAGACACAATCAAAACGCTGGGTCGCTGCAAAGGAGATAATAATCCTTGGCGACGGATAAACAGAGAGCTTGAAACAGGCCTGAGCTTGAAACAATTGCTCTGAGCATGTGCGGAGTCTGACTGGAGAGCAAAGGATCTTGGGAAATGAAGTCATGACCACTAGAATCGACTTTCCGTTATCTACTATTCAAGTAAAACGATATCAAAACGATACGAGTCACAAGTTAGGTTTGTTAAATAAAGAAAAATTTGCGTGAAAAGTGGCTGAAAAATCTGGGTGGGTGCTCATATTCGCGTAAATGCGGCAAACTCGATACAAATAACAATAAATAAAATAATTTTAAAAAGGAAACGAAAAAAAATGAAATAATGAACCTATCAAACATGACAAAAAGAGAAAAATCCTGTTTACCGAAATAAAAAGAAAACAAATAAATACATCACATTTGTTTTCCGTCTCAATCTGTCGCCGCGCTGAAACAAACAACGGCGTTCCCGGCGGAAGCCATGTTTCAGCAAATGTGATTGGCCAAACAGTTTATATCTGAACGGAGTATTTGTCCAGACCGGCGAGAAACGACAGAGTGTGAAGGAGATGACAACAGTCGAGATGATGATAATACACACAAACACGCAGGTAGAGGCATTCCTCCGGGTGGAAAGCGGTGAGACAGCGGGGAATATTGAAAAACACATTTGCTTGGCGTTTGGCAGTCTGCCTCAGAATCAGCACAGCGTGAAGGACGATTTGGAGCCGAGGAAGACAAACTCCACGTGAAGGACACTGGCACGACAGAAGAGGAACGCACACTTGGGCTCGGGCTAATGAGATAATTCCATCTCGCCGAACGGATCTCCGACACTAAGCGCTCGGAAATGTGCCACCGAGTTTTTAAACGACCCGATGGATCTTTCCATCCCAATTTACTTCTTATATAACAGCGCCACGAGAAACCCTCCTGCCGCCAAACAAACCGTCCCATTACGGGAGATCAGACGCAAACTGAAACCTATTCCCAACAGCTCTAATTGAAACTGAAGAGCGGAAACAAATGTGCCTTTGATTTGTGATGGTTTGTAGAGGAAGGGGTTAAAGAGAAAGAGCGGCGAGGAGGGTGTGCGGAGCGTGAAATGAACAATCGCGCAGCACTTTCAGCACCACGGACAGCGGTCACATGGTGGGATTGATCACGTGACGCAGGCGTCGTTAACGTTAATTAGAGGGAAGGCACTCGCCCTGATAACAAACGTGGAATCCTTCCTCAAAAGCCGCTCGTTTCTTACCTGTACGGCTGCAAAGAGCAGGTCGTATTTCAGGTTGACGCTCGACGAGAAACAACAGACGGGGGAAAGGAGGTGAAAATACTGACTGACTAGATGAATGAACGACTGGAGAGAAAGGCAGAGAAAGGCATGATCGATTTGTTTAGAATGAAATGATAAGTCATGCTAGAGGATGTTTAGTGGATAAGTTTGGAGCTACGAAATCACACATTTATCTTTAAAAACTAAAATCTGAATGTTTGGATCTTAATTGAAGATTTTGCCAAGATTCGTGGAGAGTCAGAGAGAGTGAGTGGGAGAGGAAGAGAGAAAGAGAGAGAGTGAGAAAGACACAATGAGAGAGTGTGTGGGAAAGAAAGAGAGAGAGGGAGAACGGGGAGTGATTGGGAGAGAGAGAGATAGAAAGAGAGACAGACAGAGAGACAGAAAGACAGTGAAAGATTGAGAGAGTGAATGAGAGAGACAGACAGAGAGACAGAATAACAGTGACAGAGAGAGATCGAAAGAAAAGAGAGAGAGAGAGAGAGAAATAAATAGAGAGAGTGAGTGAGAGAGAAAGAGAAAGAGTGAGAGAGATAAAGAGAGAGGGAGAGAGAGTGAGAAGAGATTTCTTTTTAGAACAGTGACCTATAGTCTATAATAGTTTAATCACCTGTTATTAGACTCTTATTACACTTATCACTTTATTTATTTCTTACTTTGTCCATCCAGCAGGTTCCCATCTCCCTTCACTAAACTCCCATCATTCCAGTTCTAGGAAAAAATGTAACTAAAAAACAGCATCACATCAAAACTGCGAAAGCGATGAAAGTTCTTTGTCTTCCCCTCAGCGAACGTGCGGATGGCGAGTGAGAAATCATGGGTAATTACATTTGTCACGAGTCTCCTCTCAGGCGGCTTTAACGACACCGTCTCCGCGCGCTGATTAATCCTGGAAAAGCGCCGTCCTGATACCTCATTACGTCAGAAAACTTGCCCCGTCTCTTTCAAGTCCATCTCTCTCTCTTTTTTTTTTATTCTTGCCATCCTTGTTTCTCTCTCCCAAACTCTAAACTATCTTAGATGTCTTATTCTCAGACATCAGCATAATGTCTGTCCTCAAAGAGCTGATGTAACTTACACATGTAACTGCATGTAATCAAATGCAATGTAAAATAAATACAACTACTCTTAGACACCTGTTCATCCTGCAGCATCCGCCATCACTGGTCCTGTAATGGCCTGGTGTCCCACACGACTCATTACTCACCATAACTCAATCAAGTGATTCAGTTGCAGTTGCCTAGAAAACCTACGTTTGCTTGTCGCTCTGACATAAATCTTTTTTAAATTTTGTCAGCATTTGAAAACCCACAAAACTCCATTAATGACGGATCAAACTGTCCAAGTGAATAAAGAAAAATAACATCAATCTGGAAACACTACCGTAAAAGGCATTGTGGGAAATGTAGTTTTTGGCCAACGCACACTCTTCAATTATTTTTAGACACTCAAAACGTGTTATATATCCAGGGATTATAATCCAGCGCTTGACGGGAAACACTGGACCGCCACTGGAAATCCCGCAGCATAACGGATGCCATTAAGTGCTTTAATTAATGCTAATGCTAATCTTTTATTAAATCGGAGGATGTTCTCCCAATTACCGACCGTGAGGGACGTATTCATCGACTCGTCGATATTTAAACAACAGGAAACTCAGATTAGCAGAGGCTGTCACGCGGCGTTCACGACACAAACGCTAATCCAGATTATAATTGATGCTAAACATTTAAATGAGCTCATATTTCCTACATTGGGTCCGTTCGTGTTCTTCCCGCGATTAGATCTGGAACACCTGAATATTCATGTGTGTGTTTATTGATATCGGGGTTTTAATTTGGAGCGCGGAGGCATCACAGGCCGCTAATCAGGGTCCTTACGGTAGGTCTTAACCGCGTTACATCTGGAGCTGCAGGCTACGCGGCTGATCAAATTCCCGCTAGTCTCCCGGTGAAAACATCATTTGTTTTGCATCTCGGCGCCGCGACTCTCTTTGTGGACTCGGCGTCTGGCAATTTACACTGAATGGAAATGACAGCCACTGAGCGGCGGCACGAGCAATTACGGAATGCAAAGGGCCGGACGAGTGTGCGCGCGTCTGAACCGCAATAACACGATCTGCACAATCGAAGACGCCGCGTATGTTTCGGCCATTAGCGGCGAATCAACCCAACGCTCCATTGACACAAACATGGCATTAACTTTGGCGTGAGATCGCTCCAATTCTTTTTTTTTCGTTCCAGCCTCGCACCAACATACAATTAGCCGCCTGATGTATTAAAACGTACAAACGTGATTGGCTGATATTGCCATGGTGACATTTGTCGCACGGCTGGAGGGTTTTCAAGGGGATGTTGGGGTTTATTTCACCTCGAGAGAGAGAGAGAGAGAGAGAGAGAGAGAGAGAGAGAGAGAGAGAGAGAGAGAGAGAGAGAGAGAGAGAGAGAGAGAGAGAGAGTGGGCAAACAGCAGGTGCGTGGTCTAGGCAAACGGGCGTTGCTGTTTTTACGTTTACGTTCTACGTATACTGGATTCGTACGTTCCAGTTAAAGAACTAGCTCAAAGAAAACCTGTGGAAATCCACGAGGACAAATGAAACTTCCAACTCTTCGCCACATTGTTGTAAAATTGATTATTCAATTTGCAAATTGTTTAAACAGTAAACATTGAATATTTTCAACTTTTTCAACCCCTTCACATGTACACAAACAATTTAATAAGACAGCAAATCTTCTATTAATGTCATGTCTCTTTTAGATGCCCGTCTCCAATAAACGCCTGACGTGATCACGCTGCGAGCAATTAATGTCTCCAATAGTAGCCTGCCCTCGAAGCAAACAGATGTTATTCTATAGTGTACACAAGTGTGTGTGTGTGTGTGTGTGTGTGTGTGTGTGTGTGTGTGTATTTCCATTAGGCGCATGTAAACGCCAGGACATTTGAATATTTTTTGAAATAAAAAGCTACTATTGGAAGATATATAGTAATAATAATAATAATAATAATAATAATAATAATAATAATAATAATAATAATAATAATAATAATAATAATAATAATAACAACAACAACAACAATAATAATAATAATAATAACAACAATATTAATAGTAGTACTACTAGAGATAGTTGTTGTTATTGTATAATAATAATAATAATGGTGATGATGATGATAATACTAACAACAATAATAACAATAATAAACAACTAAATATAAAGATAGATTAAATAAATAAGTGTACAAACAAAAGAAGCTGAAATGATAAAAATGTGTAAAATAAATAGTAACAAATAAAATAGATATTTATTTATTGATTTAATGTTGTCAATTTAAAATGACGTACAATTAAATACCGTATAGTAATCAATGGCAATGGCTTAATTTTAATTTCTGGCCGGCTGCTAGTGTTCCACTGACATGGAAAGCACGATTTATCCATAAAATACACATCAGAAAATATATATTAACTGTACATGTTCGCAGTATATATGAAAGAAACACAACACGTGTCTGTGTAAACGTGGAACGTCGTTTGACCGGCTGGTCACGAGCTTTAAGGAATCAGTGTTCAGCAAACACACGCAAGTCCCGACATACAGATCCGTGTGTGTGTGTGTGTGTGTGTGTGTGTGTGTGTTTATCTCAGCGCGCCTGCATGCGAGTGCTCGGTCATTCGCGACGGTCATTCGGTTCCCAGATAAAGCCGCGTTATGAAAGATTCATGGAGTCTGAGGCGGGGCGTGACGCAGGCGGCCACAAAAAGAGAGCCGCGTGTCCCCTGGGGCGGAGCCCAGCCTCATGCCCCGGTGCACTGTGGGTAAGAGCTGCTTTTCTCCTCCTTCCCTTCGCTCCAAACGTATTTTGGACGGAACACGAACCGTCAGATCCACTCTGTGATTTACACGATTCCGCAGTGGCAAAGGTTTCGCCGCTTTTCTACGTCGTTTATGACGGTGAAGCCGCTTGTTGTGACTTGAACTCTCTTTTCCACGAAGCTGCGGCGCTTTTTAGGGCAATTCAACCCGTTTGTAAAGCAAATTACTCACGGAAGAATGAAAACATCCTGCAGCATTCGCCATCACTGTCCCTGGTCCTGTAATGGCCTGGTGTCCCACACAACTCATTACTCATCATAACTTCATCAAGTGACAATTGAAGTTCCTCTCTAACATACATCTTTTTACAATTGAAGTTGCGTAGAAAACCTACGTTTGCTTGCTGCTCTGACATAATTTTTTTTTACAATCTGTCAGCTTATAAAAACACACAAAACTCAATTGATGAAGGATCAAACAGTCAAGTGAATGAAGAAAAATAACATAAAACTGTGGAAACACTGCTGCTACCGTAGTCATAAGGCATTGTGGGAAATGTAGTTATTTGGTCAACGCGCACTCTTCATTTATTTTTTTGTATTTATTTTTAGACACTCAAAACTTTTAAGCTCTCGCAGGCCACATGAAGTGACATGGCGGGCCACATTTCTGCCGTGGCAAAGGTTTCGCCGCTTTTCCACGTGGTTTATGACGGTGAAGCCGCTTGTCGTGACTTGAACCCTCTTCTCCACGAAGCTGCGGCGTTTTTAGGGCAATTCAACCCGTGTAACCTATTTGTAAGGCAAATTACACACGGCGCCAGCGAATTAACTCATCGGCGGGCGAAACGCGAGCGAAATGAAAAAGGCCTGGTCTCTCCTCGCCGTCCTCGCCATGTCGGAATGAAAACAAGCATATTGGCTTTACTTAACCACATTAGACACCAACACAGATTGACAGCACCTCTCCGCGCCGCCTCCACATCAAATAACACTGAGCAAATGGCGTTCAATACAGCCTCATAACCGCAGAATTGGAGATTCAAAAACAATTTTAAAGCAATAAGTGGAAGCAACTGAATGGGATGAAAATGCAAATGCGGACGGCGTCTGGGTCCAGGCCTCATAATATCCACCTTCAGTGAATCAGGAGTGTCGGGCAGACGCTCGGCCGCGTTGCGCTTTGTGTCGTGCGGCTTTTTGTGAGCAAGAATAAACGCCAAAGAGCGACAAAACGACAAAGCGTCAGGAGTCTTCGCCTCGTGGAAAATCAGAAGCTACAAGTGGTGAAGAGTCAAAACGCCATGATCTCGCTACCATTCATCCAGCTGAATAACACTGGAGTCACAATCATGTAAAAAACTAAAAAATAAAACCGTTCTCTGAGATTACAATACTCAAATAAAAGAAAATGAAAGGAAATGAAAAAAGAAAGAATGAAAGAAAGAAAGAAGGAAACAAAGAATGTAAGAGGGAACGAAAGTAAGAGGGAAAGAAAGAAGGAAAGAAAGAAAGAAAGGAAGGAAGGAAACAAAGAATGTAAGAGGGAAAGAAAGTAAGATGGAAAGAAAGAAAGAAAGAAAGAAAGAAAGAAAGAAAGAAAGAAAGAAAGAAAGAAAGAAAGAAAGAAAGAAAGAAAGAAAGAAAGAAAGAAAGAAAGAAAGAAAGAAAGAAAGGACAAAAAGCAAACAAAGACAAAAATTAAAAAAGGAAGAAAGAAATAAGAAAAGACAAAGTGAGAGAGACAGACAGACAGACAGACAGAGACAGACAGTGAGTGGAAGAGAGAGAGAGAGACAGACAGACAGACAGACAGGGAGAGAAAGAGAGAGAGAGAGAGAGAGAGAGAGAGAGAGAGAGAGAGAGAGAGAGAGAGAGAGAGAGAGAGAGAGAGAGAGAGAGAGAGAGAGAGAGAGAGAGAGAGAGAGAGAGAGAGAGAGAGAGAGAGAGAGAGAGAGAGAGAGAGAGAGAGAGAGAGAGAGAGAGAGAGAGAGAGAGAGAGAGAGAGAGAGA
>MU204245.1:779587-797101 GCA_017309775.1 Paedocypris sp. Pulau Singkep
AGAGAGAGAGAGAGAGAGAGAGAGAGAGAGAGAGAGAGAGAGAGAGAGAGAGAGAGAGAGAGAGAGAGAGAGAGAGAGAGAGAGAGAGAGAGAGAGAGAGAGAGAGAGAGAGACAGACAGACAGGGAGAGAGAGAGAGAGAGATACAGACAAACAGGGAGACAGATAGAGAGAGAGAGAGAGACACAGAGACAGACAGACAGACAGACCTCTCACAGTAAATAAGCGCAGACAGAACTTCCCCAGCACAGTTAAGTCAGTAATTAAGCAGCAGAATACACAGGGCGTGGCTAGAGCGGGCGTGGCCTGATAGAATTAAACACACACACACACAAACAAAAGCGTCGGCGCTCGGGTGCGTTTCATAAGCGGCCGGATCCCTGAAAGCGAGTCAGCGTGATGAATCCGACAAACACGCACAACTGTGCAGGAGCCCTGATTAAAAAACAAAGGTGTAATTACAACATTTATAACCCGGGAATTCTGGGATTGAATCGTGGACTTAAAGAGTACGCCGGCGTGAAAAGACCGTTTGATTAGAGCGGCAGTTGTTTCATTTCCCGCGCGGCAGATTGCGGAGCGTCTGGATCTGGCGGCGCAATCTGTATTCATTATGACCCGCGGACGGACGATCGCGAGTCTGACGCCACATGTGTCCGCGCAGATGGGTGACGCTCCGCACGCTCCTCGCCATGCCTTCCTTGAAGAGGAAAAAGAAGAAGAGGAAGATGAAGAGGAAGAAGATGAAGACTAAAAAAAGGCCGGAAAAAGATGAAGAAGAAGAAGAAAAAGAAGACAAAGAGGAAGAGGAAAAGAAAGAAGAGGAAAAGGAAGAAGAAGTAGAGAAAAAGGGGGGGAAAGGAAGAAGAAGAAGAAACAAAATAAGAAGAAGAAAAAAAAGAAGAAAAGGAAGACAAAGAGGAAAAGGAAGAAGAGGAAAAAGAAAAACAAGAAGAAGAAAAAGGAAGAGGAAGAAGAAGATGGAGAAGATGAAGACTAAAAAGAGGAAGAAGAAGAGGAAAAAGATGAAGAACAAGAAAAAGACAAAAAGGAAGACAAAGAGGAAGAGGAAAAGGAAGAAGTAGAAGAAAAGAAGTAAAAAAGAAAGAGGAAGAAGAGGAAGAAGAAAAGGAATAAGAAGAAGAAAAAGAAGAAGAAAAGGAAAACAAAGAGGAAGAGGAAGAAGAGGAAGAGGAAAAACAAGAAGAGGAAAAGGAAGAGGAAGAAGAAGAAGACGAAGAAGAAGAAGAGAAAGAGGAAGAGAGAGAAGAAGAGGAAGAAGACGAAAAAGAAAAAGATTAAGAAGAAAAGGAAGACAAAGAGGAAGAGGAGGAGGAAGAAGAAGAAGAAGAAGAAGAAGAAGAAGAAGAAGAAGAAGAAGAAGAAGAAGAAGAAGAAGAAGAAGAAGAAGAAGAAGAAGAAGAAGAAAAGGATGAAGAAGAAGACAAAGAGGAAGAAAAAGAAGAAGAGGAAAAGGAAGAGGAAGAGAAAGAAGAAGAGTAAAGGGAAGAGGAAGCAGAAGAATGGAGAGTTAGATGTTAGATGAGCTGTACAGGGTGTTGGCAGGGGTCCGGTGGCCATCTTTCACAGCAGATGATGGGCGGTGTGTGTGTGTGTGTGTGTGTGTGTGTGTGTGTGTGTGTGTGTGTGTGGGTCTCATGCGCTGACACGTGCCTATGGATCTGTGAAATTAGCTTCCTGTGCGTCTCCCGCTCGCACGCCATTACACGCATTAGCCGCACGTATAGACAGACTCTACAAACACACCACATACTGAGAGAGAGAGAGAATGAAACCACTAGGAAAGATGGCAAAACAAACGAATAAAGGGGCTTCTGAATGTTTGCCGCTTGAAAGGGGCGATAAGAAGAATGATCCGATGAAGGGATGGATTGATGGATAGATTTATGGAAGGATCCAAGTATCATGGATGCTTGGAAGGATGGTTGCGCGTACAGACGGATTGATGGATGCGTGGATGGATGGATGGATGGATGGATAGATGCTTGGATGGATGGATAGATAGACAGACAGACAAATGGAGGTGTAAATGGACGAAAGCTTAAATGGATGGATGGATGGATGGATAGATGGACAAATTAGCAGACAGATAGATGGAGGAATGGATGCTTGGATGGATGATAGATAGATAGATAGATAGATAGATTGATTGATGGATGGATGAATGGATGGATGTGTGGATGGATAAATGGATGAATAGATAGAAGATTGGATGGAAGATATTTAGATGAACGGATGTTTGAATGGGATGATGGAGGGATGGATAGATGGATGGATGGACAGATCGACAGACAGACAGACAGATAGATTGATAGAAGTTTTAATGGATGGATGGATGCTTAGATGGATGGATATTTGAATGGATGGATGGATGAATAGATAGAAGATTGGATGGATGATATTTAGATGAATGGATGTTTGAACGGGAGAATGGAAGTATGGATAGATGGAGGGATGGACAGACAGACAGACAGACAGACAGACAGATAGATAGATAGATAGTTTGAATGGATGAATGCTTAGATGGATGGATGGTTGGATGGATAGATGGATGACAAATGAATGGATGTTTGAACGGATGGAAGCTTTGATGGACAGATGAATGGATAGATGGATGGATGATCGATAGATAGATCAATGGATGAAATCCACAGACAGTGAAGCTGGACAGACTCTGAAGGGTCAGTCGCCTGATTAACGGTGCTAATATTTAACTGGTTATGTGTCTCCACTAATCCACCTCACTAGCCGCGTTAAACTGACGAGCCTAATTAATTACACCATCCAAACAAACAACATCTGCAAGTGAAACGAGCTGGCGGATCAAGGAGCGGCTTCTAATGTGACAGATGACATTAAAGATAACGTCTTTTTATGGATATTCCGACGCCACAGTGGTGATAATCGACGCTAAGAAGACGGTCTAGATCAGGGGTGTGCAAACTTTTTGATCTGCGGGCCACATTGGGTTCTAACATTTGACAAAGGGGCGGGACCAGGCTTCCTGGTCCAGCGGCTGTCAATCACATTCTCACCAGCCAATCAGAGTAAGGGCAGCCCCACGTGAAGCTAGTGCCAGAAGTCCAAACGAAAGAAAAAAAAAAGAAATGGACGAAAAAGTCTAAAGTGGAAAAAGAAGTTTCAAACCAAAACATGAAGATGTCTCCTGTCACCGTTTACTCGCCCCCTGTTGTTTACCTGAGGAGAACACAAATAAAAAAAAAACTACTCAACCACGCCCGAGTGGAATTACTATTAGCGTTAGTTTTGTAATCATATTTGTTTATTACAAATATTTTTACATTACATTTTTTTACAAATATATGTATATGTCTTATTATATATAAATTATTTTTCATATATAATATGTCTATTACGCATATTTTAATTACATTTATCATGATAATATTTAAGTATTAATTAATTAATTAATTAGTATTATGTATTATTAACGTAAATAATTAACGTAATTGCTCACGTGAATGACGTGTAATTACAGTAATTTTCTCAATAAGGACAAACTATAAAAAGTACAAGAAAAGACACGACTCCCAACAAAACAACAGGAGTGTGTGTGTGTGTGTGTGTGTGTGTGTGTGTGTGTGTGTGTGTGTGTGTGTGTGCTAATAGTCCATTACGCAGGTTTCCAGAGTCAGATGGAGAAGCCAGACTGAGCCAAAGAGTTGATATTACACAGCACAACCTCCGGCAGCTTTCCCAGAACACACAGCACACGCCCATTCCCGCAACACACACACACACACACACACACACACACACACACACACACACACACACACACACTAAAGCTACTGTTAATACAAGCACACATCATCTCCACCCAAAACACAGCCACAAAAATCAATATGCATCACATCCATTACAGCACTCACAGATGGGTCAAGATCTCTCTCTCTCTCTCTCTCTCTCCGTTTCTCTCTCTCGCTATCGCTCTCTCTCTGTGTTTCTCACTCTCTCTCGCTCTCTCTTTTCGTCTCCCTTTCTCTCTCTCTCTCTTTCTCTCTCTCTCTCTCCGTCTGTCTCTCTTTCTGTTTGTCTCCCTTGCTCTCTCTCTCTCTCTCTCTCTCTCTCTCTCTCTCTCTCTCTCTCTCTCTCTCTCTCTCTCTCTCTCTCTCTCTCTCTCTCTCTCTCTCTCTCTCTCTCTCTCTCTCTCTCTCTCTCTCTCTCTCTCTCTCTCTCTCTGTCTATCTCTGTCTATCTCTGTCTCTGACACTTTTCGTCTCCCTCCCTCTCTGTGTCTCTCGCTCCGTTTCTCTCTCTCTCTCGCTCTCACTCTCTCTCTCTTCGTCTCTCTCACTCATTCCATCTCGCACTCTCTCCCTCTTTCATTATCTCTCTCATCCTCTCTTTCTCAACCTCTCTCCCTCTCTCTCCTCAATTTGAAGTTTATTGAAGCTTCATGAGAAGACTTGCATCATACTTGTAAATAAAAGAAAATAATATTGTGCTGTATATATTATAAATGTGGAAATTCTACTGTTTCTACTGTAAGATTACCCTTTTTTTTACATTTCCCACGGTGTCATTTACGTCAAGAAAATATATACGTAATATATACGAAATTCGGCAGCTTTGTAAACTATTCAAACTCGAGTTACTTGAACAGCAGTAACAAGAAGAAGCGGCTGGTAAAATCTCCCGCATGATCACATTTCCAGACACAAAGACCAAGCGAGGAAAAGCAGAAGAGACGTCGGTGACGAGCAGCAAACGACTCCGACACGCAATTACGCTCGGCCATTTAATAGCAGCGAAAAATAATTAACCTGCGTGGTTTCCCCGCGCTCCGACAGAAAGAGACAGTGGAGCCAGGTTCCACCACAGCACGCTGTTTATTTAGTGTGAAAGAAAGAGACATTCATCCATCAAGAGAGAAAGAAAAAAAAGTTAAAACGCCACAGCCAATTTCCACAAAGCCGCTAAGCTGATTGAGACGAGCAAATCTGTTTCACCAGCTTTACATTTACTTCAAAACGGTCATCTCAGCCTCCGTATCACACACACTCACCACTCCCCATTTCCATTTTCTTGGCAAAGAGTTAACACACACACACACACACACACACACACACGCGCGCTGAAGCGCTTACTACACCTTTACCCAACTAGTCCGGCGTTTTTAACTCCTCAAACACAAGCGCTCCGTCTTCCTCTTCTCTCAAAGTCCATTAAATTCACAGCGCTCCTGGTTTCAGAAGGAAATTGGATTGATGGAGAAGAGATTATAAAGGCAGAGAGGGCAGGAATCGCTGGATGCTTCTCTCCTCCACCTGTCGCGCGCGCGTGTGTGTGTGCGTGTGTGTGTGTGTGTGTGTGTGTGTGTGTGTGTGTGTGTGTGTGTGTGTGTGTTTTTGTCACAGCAGCAAATATCCTGTGTGGTATCAGGCCCTGAAATCGATCAGACTCCGGGACCAGGCCTCGCATTCATCTCGTGCCCGTAAAACCTGATTAGCGCTGACTACAGCACTGCGGAGAGATGGAGCGATAGAGTCGGGTCCTTCTCCCGCAGCATCCTTTACTTTGTGAAGACCTTCCTCTTAATAAAAGCTCGTCCTCGTCTTCTCGGATTCCTGTGGATTGTACGGTGCTTGTGTGGATTTGCCGTTAGGAAACTCCGCCCCTGAATCCCAGAGGTGTCAAGTAACACAGTAATACTACTTCGTTACCTTAATAAAGTAGAAATGTGGCTTACTGTTACTTCACTAGAGTATTTATTTTTCAGTTCACTTTCTACTTCAACTTCTTGTTTTTTTAAAGTAGTTTTATTAGTATTAGTAACGCTACTTTTACTTAAGTGAAATATTGGGCATTTTACTTTTACTTTCACAAAAGTACTTTTCAACTCTGGTATCTCTAGGTTTTGAAGAAGTAACGAAAAGAAAGTACAGATATTTGCTTAAAAAAATAAGGTTATTAATTTTCAATTTTTCCTCGCATTACTTTTACTTTTATACCTCTAAGTAGTTTTATCAGTATTAGTAACGCTACTTTTACTTAAGTCAAATATTGGGCATTTTACTTGTACTTTCACAAAAGTACTTTTTAACTCTAGTATCTCTACTACTAACGAAGTAACGAAAGTGACTACTTTTGACAGCACTGCTGAATGTGACCTGTGACCAAGTCTCTCCACCAATGGCGTCGCCCCGAGAAACGTCAGTCAGCAACAGAGAGGAAAACAGATTTGCACAGATTCCGAGCGTCACGAGAAGTCGTTCAAGTTCAAGTTCAAGTTCAAGTTCATTTATATAGCGCTTTTCTTAGTCCGAGACCAACACAAAGACGCTATGTGAATAAAAGTATTTAAAAAGAGAAACGTCAATTCTTTATATGATTTTCAAAAATTTGGGGAAAAAAAAAAAAGAGTCAGTTAAAAAGGAAAAATATGGCTGTTGTTGTTCAGACTGTGGGCTAAGAGCAGAAGAGCAAGCTAGATCACCACAGTGGATAGGGAAAAAAAACAAAAAAAGTCGTGCCATTTCCCTGAAGAGAACAAAGCCGCGCCGTGTTTACCACATAGGAGGCCGAAAGAAAGCGAAACGACAACGGCAATCGATTCACTGGAGAGACAACTCGACTCAATCATCCATAAATTACACAGAGTATAAACCGATCTGCGTGGCTGATGTGTGTCTGTAAATCGATTACGGGCCCGAGCTGACACGCCCGCATCACGCGTCCACAGAAAAGTGATTGGGATTGGTGTAAGCCCGCGTGATCTAAGATTCATTTGCCGTATCGATCCTTCCAGGAGCCCGACGTGTCGTTTAAAACATCAGCCGAGAAACGGCGTCAGCAAAAGGGAGGCGCTGGTTTCGCCGCTAATTGTCGGCCTTTGGGAGCGTGAGAAGAGCGAGCGAGTGACAGTAATGGACACGTGTGTCATATCATCAATCTGATAATGGCAAGGTGATCTTCTTCAACATTTCCATCGAGAACAGCTGACGCAATCACACTTCAGGCTCATCATACTTTGCTAGTTTGGCTGAATTTCCAAGCTTATCGGAGCTAAATAGACGTGTGACGCGCTGTCCATGGTCCTGAAACTGCACAACTAGTCTAGCCAATAGGGCGGGGCGATGAGAGCAAAAATTCACATCACGGTATTTTCTACTGTACAGACGGTATCGGTATTTTATATTTTTTGTGCCTCTTCTCTTAAAGGCACAGCGCAGAAAACGTGTGTGATCTATTAATTCAGTCTGTTACTCTGCTTTCTGTGTTCGATTAGTAATGTCTGTGCCGTCATTGGTAATTGTAAGTTACAACTTGTAACAAAACTAATGTGTTTTACTGTATTAAAGAGTTTATATACTTATATAAAAAACCAAATACATGAATTATCACGGTATCCACGGTATTGCAAAATCCATATCGCGGCACATCTCAATACCGCTATTCAGGTTAATACCGCTATACCGCCCAGTTAATACCGCTATACCGCCCAGCGCTACTAGCCAACATATATGATTCTGTATTGTCACACACACGTGACACTCAACAACTCACCTGAGTTTCTCGGACGTTCTCCACCGTGAAGTTGAACCAGACCCTGAAGCGAGGGTTACACGTGTCGGGCCTGATGAAGAGATCAAACTCAAACTCGCTGATGTAGTCGACGCGTCCCAGGTTTCCTGAAACGCGCGAGAGAGAGAGAGAGACAGACACGCAGGTTAACCATCAATAATGTTCCACGCTCTTTTATTATGCATATAAGTGTCAGAAACTAAAAAAGTTCCCCAAAACAGTCTGTGTGTGTGTGTGTGTGTGTGTGTGCGTGTGTGTGTGTGTGTGTGTGTGTGTGTGTGTGAGTGTGAGTGTGTGTGTGTGTGTGTGTGAGACAGCGGTGTATTATGTCTCATTGTTGCAAAGAAACAACAAGTGTTTGATCTTTCGGACTATTTTTAGATTCATTTTCACGTATCGCTCTGCTAAATGTGTTTGAAATGACAAAAAAAGCTTCTTTGACTTTGATTTTGTCTGAAGTGTCAAAGTGACCCGAATATTATCTTTGTCACAAAAACATGTTAAAGAAACAAAGAAGTAAAACAAAGAATATTTTTAAGCATTTTTTATTTATTTATTTTTAACTTTTGATTAATAATACTTAATTCAATATTTTATTTACTGGCGCCTTTCTTGACACTCAAGGTGACACACACCAATTGCCCGGTAAAATCTGCGCCAGCGTCCACTTCACTCGGACACACACACTCACACACACTCACACAAACACACACGGCCATATTAACCTGAAATGCATGTTTTTCTGACAGTTTTTTTTAACACGGGTCAATTTGACCCAAACAGTATCTTTGTAACATGAACATGTAGCGTGTTGGTACAAATGTCAACTGAATCATTATATCTTTATACGATAATTACCCCAAATAAGCCAAGCAGGAGAAATTTCAAAGTGAAAAAATACTTACCCGTATTTTCTGGACTATAAGCTGCTACTTTTTTCACAGGTTTTGAATCATGCGGCTTATACAAAGGTGCGGCTATTCTGCAGATTTTTTGATAATGAAGATAAATACGGTAGATAGCGTTTATTTTCTCTTTTCTTCTGTCCCATTTTAATCAGCAAAATACAGGTTAGGAAAGGATCTATTTAGTTACGTACATGTACATTTACAATTCAAAATCTTCTGTTCCTGTAGTAAATATTGAATCCAAAAACATACATGTCTGTAGCTTGCAAAACTTTGTTTAATTGAGCGGATGTGGCTTTTATACAGGTGCGGCTTATAGTCCAGAAAATACGGTATGTTTTTTTTTGCTCAAACACTCTGAGAAATTACTTGTAAGTGTTTTTAAAATATTTTTAAACTTTGAAAACACAAACATAATCGGAGGGTTGAGATAACATATACATCCATGCAGACAGCGCTGAGCGTCTGATTTTTGCAGCGGGTTGATAAAATGGAACTGCCGTCATTTGGCCAAACTCTATCTGGAGGGATTTTGACACTCGTGCAGACGGAGTGAGAGAGTGATGCGGGCGGATGGAGGAAAGCAGCCGAGACGCTTGGCAGTCGCTCAGGTGACGACTACACAGCTTTGCTAGCAGATCACCAAATATCAATCTCAACACGCCGGCGGAAAACAAACAAACAAACAAACAAACAACAACAAAACAGGAAAGTGATAGAACATTAGCCGCAGATCCGGCACAAATGTCAAGCAGCGGCAATCAAGATCGACTTCAGGAAGGCGCGAGAATCTGCTGAGGAAAACGTCAGATCATCAACATGGAAATAAACGATAAAGTATCAAACATAAAAAAAACAACAGTCACCAAACTTCCACCTCACCGAATTGATGCACAATCAAACCAATGGCAGCTCTTTATTAAAGTCACACCCACATTCATCTGTGGAAGCACTTTTCTATTTCAGGGTCACAGGAAGGTGGAGCCAATCCCTAAGGACACGCCCTGAATTGGTTGCCAACCAATCATAGATCAGAACACACAAACATGCACATTATCCCTCACACTTAGAGGTAAATATCCAGACTCTAATTTCCCTCACCATGTGTTTTTTGTACTGCTGTCAAAGTTAACACGTTAACGCATGTGATTGTTTAAAAAAAATATTCGCGATTAAAAATAATTAGCGCATTAACGCAGTTGCAGTTTTTACACCCAGTTGTTCATCGTGCAAAGAATAACAGCAACGGACTTTACGTAGATAGAACAAAAGCGTCATGTATGTATTTTGCAAAGCTGAAGTCACGACGTACATCGTTAATCAAGAAGGGAAAATGAATTAATTTTCACCGTTTCTCAAACGCCTGCGCATGTGCTGATAATTTTATGAATTTTGCATAAAAAAAAAAATTGCAAACGGTTTCCATTCAAGACATTAGATTTGAAGTTGCAAAATGTCACAAAATTGTTGGGCACATTAATCAGAGTCTCTGTCTATCGCTAATCAGCAACTGTCTTCATGTAAGGGAGGACTAAGCTAAAACTGTCTCTACTTCACATTACTCATCGTTACGTTGGATATTTGCCACGCCTTTATTTTGCTTACTTGACTTTGTCTGGAATCCCTTTTTTTATTGCCATTGAATGTTTTGAAGTTTGATTGACATAGTTACATAATTTAGTTAATTGTGAGGTTCTTGCAAATATGTTGTTAAGAAACAAAGAAAATATATGGAAAATTGAACAAAAAGTCTACACAATTGCATTACAGTATTTAAGCGAGTGTTTAATTAGTGGTGAGTTTACATTAATTTACATACATTAAATTACATTTTACACTTCAATATCCAACATTACAAGCTTCAGTTATTTATCTGCGATTAATCACGATTAATTTGATTAGGGAAGTGCGATTAATTCGTTTTTTTTTTTTAAATGTATCAATTGACAGCAGTAGTTTTTAGACTACAAAAAAACCTCATTTATTCATGAATAACAAAAACATTTCCATCCTTTATCACATAACGCCTTTGAGATATATCTCTTTTTACAAACACAAAATAATTCCTTCTCCGGGAGTCGAACCCATAAAAGTATTGAGATTAACAGGCTGATACAGAAGAGCTTTCACACACACACACACACACACACACAAACACACACACACACACTAAAATGTTATCGATTCTCGAAGCTTCCATGGCTTCAAAGCCATTAACTGCTGCTAACGGAACTAAACCAGCAGATCGTGCCGAGTGAAGAAAGTTCAGCTGGAAAAGTGGAAGGGAAAGCGAAGGTGAGGAGCATCTGGCAGCCTTTCTGTGATGGTCGTCATTCAGGGGGAAAGAAATGTCCGAGTCACGGCCTGGTGGAAACCCGCTCCCAGCTAATTACTGGCAGATGGAGTGACCAGCGTTCCCTCACACCGGGAGACCAGCGGAGCTTCAGCCTTCTGGCAGAACCACAGAGAACACTCACAAACTCCTCACAGACCCGCAGGTCCGGCGAGGAGTCAAACCTCCTCACGTCTCTTCCGTCTATTCCAGGGGTGTCAAACTCATTTCACATCGTGGGCCACAAACGGCCGAACAATTACAACTACACCACACTCTGCTATAAATAGCCAAGAAACCGTGTATTTCCTTTGATTTTGTGTGAAACTCCAAAACTCCACTGACTGGAGTAGGGGGAGGAGTTTAGCGAGCGCTTCAAACACATTCATAATCGGAATACTTTCATTTCCGGAGTATTAATGCAGTTTAGTGACGAGTTTGTCTGGATGATCATCATCATCATCATCATCATCATCATCACAGCACCAGAAAGACGACCACTGCGCTCGTTATTAGTGCGCACGTTTACAGGGTTTCACAATAAATTCTAGTAAGCACGGAATTATAAGAGTTGTTAAAACAAACGGAACATTTTATCATCACATTTTATTTGTAAGGCGTCTATCTGGAGCACTGCACACACAGTATTTCGATGTGAAGAATCAACAGTGTGTACTAATATTCTGAAGCATCTGCCACCACAATAATTTAGCAATATTTTGCAAAAATAACATTTAAATCACTGTTTGTGTACTAATATTAAAAAGGGCAGTGAATGTGAAGGTGTACATCTGCTGAACTCCTCCCACACTTCCTGCTCAAGCAACTGTCAATCTCATTCTCACCAGCCAATCAGAGAAGGGCCGCCCGCCCCCACGTGAGACTTGGGTCAAAAAATGGTGAACGAAAAACCTGAAGCTTTCAAACAAAAACATGAAGATTACAAGCAAAAAAAAGCATTTTCCTTCGTTTCTTGGAAAATCGAAGTTTGATAATTTTGGCACTAATCTGATTCCATAAAGATTAATTCCTAACCCTAACCCTTTTTTTCCACTTTCAAATCATTATGTGGGCCTGATCAAACCTTCTAGGGGGCCGGTTCTGGCCCGCGGGCCGTATGTTACACACCCCTGGTCCATTCCCATTAAAAAAAAAACAACCCTTTCATCCAAAACCAGAACTAATTAGCATATTTTCCCAATCCGTGCAGAACTGGCTGTGGATTGTAATGGCCGCCGTGTTTCTCGCTGTGTACTGCTACAGATTGATGGTGCTTTCCCAGATGAAATGGATATTGGCACTTTAGCTGATTAAAGCGACTTTCTCGTCGACACAAATCACCGACGGCAGGAATCCAAGTATGACAGCTGCAGCACAAACTTGATGGAAAGGCATTTTTATATATTATCTAACTGCTGCAAATGTCAACAAGAGAGCGACGGCGTTTCTCCGGAATGAATTGTGAGGTTCTCGATGTAGATGCGACTCAAACGAGACGCGTCGAAGGGCAACGTTGTGCATTAAATTTCCCCTTATGGGATAAATAAAGTCATTCATTCATTCGTTTCATTAAAGGGTGTTTTTGTTCTCTTCGTAACTACAATCATTGTACAGTATGTTAAAAAAAATTGTAATATTTCAAGAGGTAAATAGACCGGGATAGAAGATAGAGAGGCATAGAGATAGAGAAACGAGGATAAATGCATAAAAAGAGAGGAGGTGGGGTGAAAGAGAGAGATAAAAAGAAGGAACGGAGATAAAGAGGGAGAGGAAAAAAAGAGGGAGAGAGAATTTGGAACACAGTGTGAGCACCTGTTCCAGACAGATGTACGTGCAGATTCATCAAACACCCACTCCAACACATTAACCACTTACTTCATCCTCCACAGACACTAGTGGCCATCCACATGTAACTGAAGCGATACGGCTATTTGCTTTTACTTTTCAGATATTGTAGGAGAAACATCTTCATGTGATGATAATAAAACCACTTAGTGGGAATAAAAGGAACACGTTTCACAATGTTTGCGTCTCTGCACTTGATGATAAAAAGAAGAGATGCATTTTTAAAAAAAAAAACCCGGTAATAGATGGAGGGATAAAAAAAAACCTGAAATTGAAAATCTTCGAAATATCTCAGTTCTCTAAAAATATACAATTACATATAGAATAAAACAACAACATCAGGCGGACTGAAATGAATCACGAGGATGATGAAATTACAATTAAAGTGCATTTCCATTGTATTCCACTTGCTACTTGCTTTTGTACAAACAGTCTTTCATAGTCAAAACAATGCGTACATTAAAAAATGACCACGTTACTAATATACTTGTTTTGACAGTTATAGCATCACCTAGTACAGAAAATAAAGCACACATACCGCTACACACATAAATAGCTGTTTTAAACTACGCTGTAGTGAGAGTACATCGAATGAAGAATTTAATTGCATGGGAACAGACTGGTCTGCCATTAGTCCTCACCACTGACATCCTGAAAAAACCATCTCAGAAAGTTATTACTGCACAAAACTTCAGAACACGGGTGTAGGTAACACGGACAGCTCCAGTGCCCAAAGAAGCTGACGATAACACTGTGCTGCTGTCCATGGTGCTGAGCTACTAACAATGGTTCTGAGGTGCTGAGCTACTAACAATGGTTCTGAGGTGCTGTCCATGGTGCTGAGCCACCTCAATGGTTCTGTAGTGCTGAGCTACTACAATGGTTCTAAGGTGCTGAGCTACTATCAATGGTTCTGAGGTGCTGTCCATGGTGCTGAGCCACCTCAATGGTTCTGTAGTGCTGAGCTACTACAATGGTTCTAAGGTGCTGAGCTACTATCAATGGTGCTGTCCATGGTGCTGAGCTACTACCAATGGTTCTGAGATGCTGTCCATGGTGCTGAGCTACTATTAGTTGTTCTGAGGTGCTGAACTACTGTCAGTGGTTCTAAGGTGCTGTCCTTGGTGCTGAGCAACTATCGATGCTTCTGAGGTGATGTCCATTGTGCTGAACTACTATTAGTTGTTTTGAGGTGCTGAGCTACTATCAATAGTTCGGAGGTTCTGTCCATGGTTCTGAGCTACTATTAGTTGTTCTGAGGTGCTGTCCATGGTTCTGAGCTACTATTAGTTGTTCTGAGGTGCTGTCCATGGTTCTGAGCTACTATTAGTTGTTCAGAGGTGCTGTCCGTGGTGCTGAGCTACTACAATGGTACTGAGGTGCAGTCCAAGGAATCACATTGATTTCAAATAGAAACAAGAATTTAACAGGTATTTATTACATAACTGTTGTAGATTAATATTCCTTTATACACTGCAACATCTATAGAGGCAGAAAAAAAATGATTTAGCAATGAGCAGTAAATGTCAATTTCTAACAAGTGGGCAATTTCTCATGTCCATATACAGTATTTGTGGCCAAAAAATAAATAAATAAATAAAGCTCTTCGGGGCTTTGGGACAACAAGCTTCTGCTTGGCTCGATGGCAGAGGATATGATACATCATTGATCTGAATTTTAATTTTATGGTGCCTGACTTCAGAGTCAGTCCATGATGAGCTGTAATCTACGACGCTAGGCCGGCACTAAACCAGCATAAATACTAAAGCAGAGCAGAGATTCGACCATCGCAGCATGGAGGACAAATGCCATATTGGATGACAGCTCAGTGACAACACAGATAATTCAGTGTACAACCAAGGGAGGAGAAAACAAGCAAAAAAAATCCATGTATTTTAAGCAGTGTGTGTGGTGTGTGTCTGAAAAGACAGTAAAAAAAAACAAAAAACAAATCCGACAACAAAAACCCCTTTTTTGCCGGCAATGCAAGACATGTTGCTTAATTAGAAAATCTAATTAGTAAAAAATGTACTGGGACTTTCAGTGTTGAAGTGATAATCTTCTGCGTTAAAGCACCGCGATGAAAATCCCATGACGGAGTTGAAGCAATGGTTGCGAATGCAATGTTCTCAACGGGAACGGAGACGCTGCTGTATTTATGACCCGCAGAAACACGAGGCACTTTCTCATTTAAAGGGAATTAATTCCCACTGTTATCAGCAAACTGAAATAAACATTCCACATAGAGAAAAGAGTGGGAGGTTGAATCATCTTATCTGGTGGCTGGTGTGTGTGCGACTCTCGTGTGGTTAACCTTGTTATAGACATAGAAGAGAAAAGCAAATGGAGAATCTGTATTAATGTAATGTGTTTGCTGTCTGGAGAAGCATGTGGGCTGTGTCTCTTCAGCTACCTCATACTGTTCCTTCCTTCCTTCCTTCCTTCCTTCCAGCTGTTCCACACAGACAGCTATTTCTAAAACACACACTTGCCTTCCACCGCTTCTCATCTGATTTTACAAGATTGCACGGCGGTGTCAGCGTTTGATACCTCGCATAGCAGGGATTACACAACCGATAGATGGTCGGAATCCCGCAGCCGTACGTTAGATTTAGATACAGGAGGAAGAAAAACCGAAAGGAAGTCTAAAAAAAAAAAAAACAAGGAAGCACGTCAATAACTAATTAAAATGAAACAGTACTAGTCGTTACATTTAACTTGGTTGACTTTGCTGAATTAGCTTTTCTGGGGCCCGATTAAATAATTCCAAAGATTGAAAGAAACTACTCGTGTTCTAAGTTTCTAGGTATTTTTGGTCAGACTAACATGTACGTAGATGTTACGTCGTTACATTGTAGTAAAAAAGATTTATCTCAGTCCTGTCAGAAACTACATCTTAACTTCCAATGAAAACTCAAGTAATAGTTTTTTTATTTTATCTTTTTAATTGGACTTTAAACTTGTGATTGAACAACATAGAGGCGTCAGAGTGTGTGTGTGTGTGTGTGTGTGTGTGTGTGTGTGTGTTCACATGTTCTGTCTGTGCATCTCAGTTTTGCACGTGTGATTAATGATTCTGTCCATCTTTGTGATTAATGTTTAGATGGTTTATGCGTCTTTAGGTATAACACTAGTCACACATGAAGATTAACATTCACGTCGCTCTGCCCGTAGTTATCAAATTATCATTAATACCCATCTCTGCCGTAATGTAAACATCGATTTTTCCATGCTTCACATTCCCACCATGTTTTCCACAGAAACTCTGGCCTTTAATATCATTTCTTGCTGCACACAAGCCGCGTTGCTTCGTGCAAAGTTCTTCCGATTAAAACACACAGATGACACAAGTAGAAGAGCAACAGCTTCTCAGAAAAGTTTCAATGCAAAAAAAAAAAAAATCTGTGTTAAAAAAAAAGCGTCAGTTTCACTCGGTCTTCTCTCGCGGTCAGTAAACATTTTTTTTTAGTTAATCTATTTTTTTAACCACATTCTGTCCACTCAATAAAAGTTTACTGTACAAAGGTATTGTTACATTTAAGTAACATTCTAGTTATTTACTCCTACCAAGTCATTACCTCCGTATCGCAAGTCCACGTGGAATAATAGAGACGGACAAACGCATTGAACTGGAAATGACCTTAATGAAAAACATCCATGTGAAAGGGTCCGTGGGATAAGAACAAACACTGTCTGCTACCTATCGACAAACTGTACTGGGATTAAGTGCGGGAGATGTTGTAATGTGGAAAGTCTGGAGGAAGCGGCATCTGATAACCGCGGCGGATAGTGATGTCTTTTAACCTTTCCGAAGCTTTTCCCTTCACCTCGCTCGCCGACTGCATTGGAAATTAGACGCGACTCTGGAGACTGGCCACCTCTTAAATGAGTTTTTGTCATGTGCTTCTATTCATTATTGGGGGAAACATCAGACTCTCCCACGGGTGAGAATACCTGAACGCCGACAACTGATAACGGCGGAATTGATTCGAGCCTCGGCGAGTATTTCTGGCTCGAGACCTCCAGCCAAACCGGCTTGGTTTGAAGGCAAGGCGTCGCCGTGGCAACATCAATCCGTCTCCAGCTCCATCGCTCCTCCGCTTCAATCGTGGAAATGTCCGTGTCGCACCTCAAAAACGGTAAACACTGAACTCGGCATTTGTGAGCTGCAGAACAACAGCGCGTGTAATAGCCGGGCGTCCCGTGAGAATACCGGCATCAACGTGGCTTCCGGCTAAACGGCCTCTAGATTCCAATTAACAGCGGCACTTACACAACCCCGATCGCGAGGCTGTCATTACACGCCACTAAATACTCAAATCATCACTGGCATTGGCATTTTATCACGGAAAAAAAAAAAGACATCGAGTCTACGAGTCTCTGCGACTGCTGCGCTCACAAAACTCTGGCCAGCTTATAATACAGCGAATCTCTCAAATCTACAAGGGAGAACGATCCTTTGCGTATTTAGCACCTAAATTACGGAATGCTCTGCCTAGCACAATTCAAGACTCAGAATCATTGAGTCAATTTAAGTCTAGACTGAAGACGCGTCTCTTATAACAACAAAATCGTCAAGAAAGGCTGCCTAGTCTAGTGCTCGGAACCGAATCACACCTGCACCTCCTATACCTGTCAAAATCTTTAATTATGGTACTTCATGTTTGCGCGATGGTTAGGAACAGCTGAGCAGTGACGTAGTTTTAACGCGCAGCGCGATGGTTAGGAACAGCTGAGCAGTGACGTAGTTTTAACGCGCAGCGCGATGGTTAGGAACAGCTGAGCAGTGACGTAGTTTTAACGCGCAGCGCGATGGTTAGGAACAGCTGAGCAGTGACGTAGTTTTAACGCGCAGCGCGAT
>MU204245.1:802386-812386 GCA_017309775.1 Paedocypris sp. Pulau Singkep
TTTTTTTTTTTTTTTTTTTTTTTTTTTTTTTTTTTTTTTTTTTTTAATTCTATAAATCTAATTGTAATAAGTCAATTCCTTCCTTATTTTGTTACATGTCAAATCAATCAATTTGCAATAACTTCAAGAAATAATAAAAAGCAAGAAGAGTTTGTCAAATTGACTGTCCTGTTAAAATCCAATGATTCACTAATAAAAAAGAAAAAACGTATTAAGTTATAAAACGGATAAAAAAGATATGAGATGTAAAAGCGTAGCGTGTTTCACAGCACAGCTTTGATTCTTTGAACACGCTGAGTGGCGTACGATTAAAAGAGCACAATGAGTAAAAAGAGAAGATTTCAAGCCGTTAACCTTGAGGTTTGTGAGGAGGCGCGTGTGAAACGGGAGATTTTCTTCAGGGTCAGATCTGTATAAAACCATAGGCTGTGGTATCATGGGAAGGAATGAAAGCAATAAAACTACAAAATTGACAAAGTACGAGCAGCCCGCCATCAAATAACTAGACACTGGGAAACGCTTGATAAAAACAATAAATCAACGGCCACGAAAACTTGACAAATCAATTGCATCCTCAATATTTTTTTTTTCTTTTTTAACGCGGTAAACCAATGACACTCGATCATTAAAAAACATTTTAGCACTAATCTATGGAGCATTATGATTTAAGCCTCCATCTACCTATTTTTTTTTTTTCTTTTGAGAAACCGAATTATATATTTCTTATCCCTCATGTTATGTTCGTTTCAGAGGAACATCAATAATGTCCACGGGTCAATTTGACACGGGGGTCTTTTATTATGTATATAAGTGTTAGAAACCAAAAAGTTCCCCAAAACCGTGTGTAAGAGAGAGAGAGAGAGAGAGAGAGAGAGAGTGAGTGTGTGTGTGTGAGTGTGTGTGTGTGTGTGTGTGTGTGTGTGTGTGTGTGTGTGTGTGTGTGTGTGTGTGTGTCTGTGAGACTGAGACAGTGGTGTATTAAGTCTCATTATAGCAAAGAAACAAATTGACACAATTTGACACAAATTGACCCGAACATTATCTTAGTAACAAAAACATGTAGCAGGCATTACAATTATGTAAATGAACTTAAGGCTACTTAAGACTACTTAAGTATTATTATTTTTTATTTATAATACCGGTCAAGCTGACCCAAACAGTATCTTTACAACAACAACATGTAGCATGGTGTTACAAATATGTCAACTGAATTTATGTTATTTTATGAAAATTTACATCAAATAAGCCAAGCAGGAGAAGTTTCAAAGTGAAAAAAAAATGTAAGTATTTTTAAACTTTGAAAACTGGTCAATTTGACCCAAACGTACGAGGGTTGAGGCAATAACGCGTCAACAGAGCAATAATAGCCGCGGCATTCTCAGCACTAGCCACTTGTGCCGCGCGCGAAGCTTGATTGCAGAACGTTTCCACTTCTTTAATCAACGCGGATCTGGATGTTCTGGATTCATCTAAAGTCTCCAAACATCCGCCTGACTGCTCCGCGTCCCCTCCGCCAGCGTGTTTAATTCTCCTCGTCTTCCTGGAGAGCTAAATCAATCAACCACTCCAGGCTTTCTCCTGGAGTGACGGAGGGCATTAAAACTTCTAACACATCCCAAAAACGGCCTAAAATGGAATTCCCACTGAAAAAGAAAAAAAAACCCAATTAAAGTCAGAAAGCGTTCTGTGTGTTTGCAGGTTGCTCGGAACAATTGACGTGTTCGGTTTGTCGAAAGACGCCCCCCCCCCCAATTGCATTACGATTACACGGATAATTTAAAATCCACAGAGAAAATCGGCGGAATGCTTGGGGGACGCCGCGCGCCTCAGATCGTCGACGGGAATGAGAATATTGCGCTGCCGGCGAGAATCAGATGATTTTGTAGATTCCGCAGACGCACTTGTGCACATGTGATCTTCAGCTTCTGGCTCTTACACGCCAGCTACAGTCGATGTGATTTAGAGGAGAAACAGACAACGCAGAAATGAAACGGAAACTATTTCATCAGTATCACACTGGTAATAGAAAACGCTTTAACACAATTCAAACATTTTATAATAAAAGTGCTGTAATAAAACAGGCTTTAACCAGTGTTGGGAGTAACGTGTTACAAAAGTAATGTAGTGTAATGCATTACTAAATATATTTTCAGGAATATATTACTCACTACATGTTATTCACAGATATTGCCAGAAAATCGTGTTATGTCTACAATAATTAACACTTACAAACACGTTTTAATGATAGCTACAAGGACAGGCCACAGTCATTAGGCTACATAGCATCGCCTTCTACTCCATTTAAAATAAAACATGCACAAGGTACATTTAGTTAATTTAGGATGTTAATTTCGACTTCAGTAGTTATTTTGATGAAAGTAACACAGAAGTAATGTAACGTAGTACAATTCTGAGACAGTAATCTTGTAATGTAATCGATTACTTTTTACAAACAAGTAGTGTGTAACGTATTACAATTTGGAGGTAACGTGCACTACACTGGTTTGAACAAACTCAACTGCATCGTGCGAGTCACAATAATGAACTAGACACCTCTTCATGCTGGTCAGCGTCAGCCAATGACATCATGTCCCCACCCAAACACAGTTTCCTTTAATTCGAAAAATAAAAAAAAAACATCATAAACAACTAAAGTGCCAAATATAACCTTTAAAGTTCTCCTCAATTCCAAAATCTATTGAATTTACATAATGCGACAAGTGTAACTATATCAGTGGCGCCATCGATAGTTTTTAATGACGCCTTAAGGATATATTCATTATGCTTCTCCAATCAAACTGTGCATAATGGGGGTCGTTTTAATAAGTTATGTTTCAAAAAGCTAGATTTAAAGAAGTCTCTGAAAAAAAACACAAGACCCAAACACCTAAGAAAAGATATACCACTGACCTAATCTGCATACGGCTGACAAGAAAATGAGTGGAATCTCATCTAAATGTAAATTAAGTGTTTTATGCCTTCAGTAAACAGTTTACATATCCATGGTCTGTTTTAATTAACCAATTAAAATTTATTACCGGGATACTAAAGATAAGAGCCATTTCTTACGCTTTTCTGTAAATTCATGACAGCTGTCTAAAAGAAAAAGCGGAAATGATGTACATGTTTGCTGGCAGTGAGTGAGAAGAAACTTGAGCAAATGTTTTTGGCTTTAAAGGACGACACGCTTGCTTTTCCTTGTTGGAAGGATTAAGCGTAGAGTTAAAGTGGGGAGAAAATAACAATACTAGGTTTTCACTATATAAGAAGTGGGGCCCTATAGTGACTTGTGGGGACCTTGGGCCCTGAGGTTGGTCCTCACAACTCTGAAGGTCCTGGGACTGAGGTTATGCTTGACTATTGGTTAAGGTTAGAGTAAAGGGGGGCGGGGTTTATGGTGGAGTGGGGGGCTAATTTTGAACCCCCCATTATAAATGCAAGTAAGAATGTGTGTGTGTGTGTGTGTGTGTGTCTCTGCGATAATTTGTTGTACAGTGTTACATTAAAAATGAGTCAAATAACAACAATAATAAAAAAATTATAAGAATTACTGTATTTACGCAATTATAGGCACCCTGCTGATTTTTCAGGCACAAAAAAAACTATATATATTTATTTTTTTGTTTCTGGCTAAATTACCCACCTTTGTCGCGACGTGTCTAATGTTTCTTTATTTCTGCTATTGAGTAATTATAATTTATAATTTTTTATTTTTATAATTTTTTATTTTATTATAATTTTTCCATTTTTTACATCAATATTTGAAATCAGCGATTATAAGCACCCCACACGTTTTTGAGCCGCTAAAGTTGGAAGAAAAAAAAACGGGTGCTTATATTCGTGTAAATACGGTATATAAAATATATATGTTTAAAATGTATATGAGAACTTAACTATAGAGGGATGAAATATACAAATATAAAGACGTCTAACACACTGTTGTCTGGGATTCAAACCAGCAAGGCTGTAATCGCAAGCCCAACTCTACCACCAGGCCACAACTGCACCTTTTTTCCTGAAAAGTGATTCCACTCGTCTACAAAAGCTGTAAAAACGAGAGCTCTGCGCTTGGACATCCGCCAGCACCATCCAGAAGACTCCGCCTCTGACAAAAGAGAAGCCGCCAACAGTGGAAAGTTATCATTGGCTGACAGGTGACTTTCTGACAAACGAGCTCACATCCCGACAAACCTTTACTTTTCCCACATCTTCCCCAACACAATGTACAAGATTGATTAATGACTTGCTCCAGGAACGTCGGCGAACTATTAGAAGTCCTTCAACTGAGACGAGGAGCTATCAAAGTCACTTACATCACGAGCTGCTTCCTTTCGGTCAGGAATGAAGAGGTTAACGCCGTTTCTTTGCATCCCTCGCTTTGCCGAAACAGCAACAGGACATTAATTCGACATTAGCGCTCTAGCATCAATTCCTCTCTATTTTCCAACTCGGATAATGCGTTTACGGGAAGCAGATTAATATCTGTTCCATAAATCATTCAGAGAATTTGCCGGGCCAGAGGCACGAGGGTAATGTCATATATGTGAGCTGGTCCTGAGGCGGGACCATCATTAATCAGCGCCTCGGGCTCCTGAGGGCCGGCTGGAGGATAGAAACACACAGGAACTTATCAAGCATCCTCGGCCCCGTTTATATCGACTGTGGCACTATGCTAATACGTCACGTCGCTACTCGACAAACAAAAAGCAGCCTCGGCGAAAAAAACCTCCCACTAGTCAACATGCTAATGAGCTTGACGAGAAGTCGATATTCAAATTAAATGGTGTGAGAAGAACAATTCTGGACGACGCCATTTGTGGGAAACAGTTATATCATAGCTGGTCAGGCCAGCATAAAACCGTATGATTTAGCACAACGGCGAACACGATCCATGAAAGTTGGTCCTCACAACTCTGAAGGTCTGTTTGAGGGTCAAGATGGGACGGAGGTTATGTTTGAGCTTTGGTTAAGGTTAGAGTAAAAGGGGGTGGGGCATGTTTTCTGATGGCTGGAGTTGATGGTGGGATAGGGGGCTAAATTTGAACCCAACTATCAAGTTCAAGTAAGGTGTGTGTGTGTGTCTAGGTGTGTTTGTGTGTGTGAATTTGTTGTACAGTGTTACACTGAAAATAAGTCTTTTGTCACAATCAGATTTATCACAACAGCGAATATGACCCTTGAAAGTGGACAAGTTTCCCTATAATTCCATGTATAATATGTTAATAGACCCGAGTAGAAACTGCGCAAAAAAAAAAATAAAGTTGAGTGAGGAGAAATTAGTGGGAGTCACTTAAAACTGTGATAATGCAAAGTGCTTAATATGATGCTGGACTCTGGAAGTTAAAAGGACGTTTCTTGTCAAAGAACAATGAGATGAAAAGAGGATGGACGATGAAAGTTGAACAGTGTATCCCATTTAGAGCCATTCGGAAATAAAACAATGAAATCTAGGACAAGTATAAAAGTTGACAAGATGAAAAATAGTAATGGTTAGGAAGTCGAGGACTAGCTTAGTTAGTCCTCCGCTTACTTACTGAGAGCTAGTTAACCACAACAAAAATAAAAATAAAAAATGCAAAAGAAGACGCGGAACTCAATAGTTGAAGCCGATCTCCCACTGATTACTGGTTTTCACAGGGTTTCTTGGATCAGGAGTAGAAGCGTCACTTGACTTGAAAAGTGATATTGAACTTGAGCTCCAGACACGGAGTGAATAACCCACTGCTTTCTTCCAGCCACACATTGAACAAAAGTGAGAATCAACTATCGGATAAAGCCACAAAGACTTAATCCGCCTAAAAATTGTCTTCAAAAAGCAAAAAAAAAAAAAAAAAAGACAGAGAGAAAACAAACTTCCCCACAGGGAGTCTAGCCGCAGGTAAACTCCTTCCCGTAAAGGAGTGAATTGGTTGGCTGTCAAGAATATGAAAGCCGAGTCTCATCTGCTGGAGACCCTGAACCTAATCTCCCAGCAAAGAATGATATTGTGCCTGTTCCAGCCGCACTGATTCACTGTCAATCTGGCCCAAAGCTGCTCTCAGCTGCCCACTTGACCTTGTCACAGAAAAATCACTTTATTTCCATTACATCACTGTCCATTCAGAGCAGGGTGGAAAAGAAGAGCCAAACAAAAAGCGTGTCATCAAAGCCTTCTCCAGAAACCTCACGGCCGCCTTTAATTACAGCTTTCAGGCAAGACGAGCAAAAGGAGCAGTCACTCTCTAATAAAACATTTCAATGTTCATCCTTGCCGTGTGAAAGAGAATTAATCAGCCATTAAAAGCCCCACTCAGGGAACAATAGATGCGCTGCCACACGTCGACACGGCGTGGTTAAACAAAGACAACCGTTCTTCTCCATCCCAGCCACTGGAGGCGGGACTCACGGCTTGGATCCAAGACCGGCCAATCACAGAGCAGGACACATTCATTCACACTCCCCATCACACAGAACGCAGTCGCCACTTCGAACGCACAATTCCGGAGACCTGGAGGAACGAGGAAGCACGAGGAAAACATGCATTAGCCGCACGGAAAATACTTTCAATACAAATTTAAAAAAATGTATATGCACGGGCTTGGAATGTCACAATCCTCAAGTAACACTCATGTAAAAGTTATTTTATTATGAAATGTCTGAATAGTGATGGGCTCGTGAAGGGTTAAGTTTTGGTTGTGATTTTTCATGCGCATAAAAATAATGGTCCAACGTTCTGTACCGATCATCACACTTTCTGAAAAATACTCAGGCACAATTTTAATTTATTTAATAATGAGTTTGAATTTGTACATGCAATAAAAAAAATCATTATTAATGGAAATCACTTGTCTATCTTCAGACAGCATTAGCCAACAAGACAGAAAACGCCACAAGAACATAGTTATACAGCATTTATAGTGTTAAATGCAATGCATAAGCTACTAAAATACAACTAATATTAATCAGTCTTGCTCTGTCAAGGCTAATACACAAACACTTTTGAGTTTACGTCACACCAAAATAAAACAGTATTTTAATTAAGTAAATATAACTATATAGTAATAGTTCTCAGAGGAAGATTCCCCTTCACATTTCTCTCACCTGTTTTTACAATATGCTAGTTTGACCAAGACTTGTGATTCCCCTCGCTATCTCTGCAGCATCTCACTCTCATCATGCCTCATGTCTTTAAAATAGAGGGATAAAGAACACTACAGCTCAAACTGATCAAGAGCCAGACCAGCGTAAAGACCACTCACCGCTCTCAAAGCAGGCGTCAAAGATCAGATGTCCTCTCCTGGAGGCTCCCGTGTGTCCGGGTGGGACGAGCGTCAGCTTGTTCACGTTTCCCACCAGAGCGTCTTCTCCTCCCACATCATCTGCCACGACAAAAACAACTTCACTTCTTCAAACGAGGAATTCTGCGAGAAACGAAGCACTGTGGAAGTGTGTGTGTGTGTGTGTGTGTGTGTGTGTGTGTGTTACAGTAATGCCCATCTAATGTACAGTAATCGCAAGTTGAAATCACTGTCTGGAACACTATGACAAATCTGAGACCTTCTGGAAATAAAATAAAAAGTCTAAAAGTCCTATTAGAATTTGTTATTACAGCCAAAGTATAATAACGGGAAAGAATAGGCTAGAAAGAAAAAGCTAGAATATCAGATTGAATTGTTGGATTTGTCACATAGCATGGAAACTGGATTTATATAGTGCAGGTGTATACATTGATAAATGTTAAATGATACGTTTAACAACAGCAGAGAAGAGAAATACTAGTAATAAACAAACATGCCCAACGTCCGAATATCGCCATGCCAACTAAAACGAACTTGAACAATAAAACCGAATTAAACACGACTCCTGTTGTGTCCTTTAAAGCAAATAGCGAGTAAAAATCTCCGTGTTTAACGCGTGTTATGAGGTAAACAAGCATGTTCGGCTAACGGTAGCAAACACACCGTCAGCGCGGACGAGATTCGCTCGTGTGGTGAAGAAACGGCTTCAGATTCGCGCGTCATTATCTCTGTTAACAGCTGCAGGACGCGAAACGACAGCGTGTGTGTTTTAATTGCGTTTACACACCAATATCAAGGTGTTCTCTGCGGTTCGCCTCCATGCTCCGTTCATTCATTTCCTCTCACTCACTCACTCACTCAAGCCTCAGCGCGGAAACCACGTTGCCATGACAACAGCGAATACCGCGAGATTACAGCATCAGACGCGAGGAGCAGGTGCAGCGGCGGGAAAAGCGAACAGCGCCCCCGGCGACACGGAGGTGTATCGTCAGTCTCTGTAGTTACGCTACACTGCTTAGTGTTCAAATCAAAAATGAAAATGTTAAAAAAAATATATATATATTTCATCTTTAAATACCGCTTATGTGCTAAATGCAATGATGAGGAAAATCACATCAAATGCAGGTCGTTTATTATTCATGGATAATAGTTAAAAGTTCAAGTTCAAAGATTTTATTCTCAAGCTCAAAGCTTTTATTTATATCTTTGTTCAAAGCGTTTGTAGAAAATTCGTAAAGAAATTCGTATGATGCCATTCAAATGCACACAAAAAAACATAAAACTGAAAAAAAAAATTATTTATAAATATATAATATATACAGAAAATACGCAATACACACTTTGGCTATGTACAGAATGGACAGTATAAAAAGTTGTGTTCACATAATCCACGCATGATGTTTGGAAAGCCATGTTCTAACTTAAATTATGCATCTTTATTTACTAAACAAACAATATCCCTGACCCACTTTTCCACTTCAGGGTCACGAGGAGCCGTAGCCAATCCAAGCAAGCTGAAGGCGGGACTTGTGGAAAATTGCTCTTTTTTTTTTATCACAATTGTATTTACTTTTTGAAGGAGAGGGGTGAAAAACTAGTAATAAACTAGTTCTTCTGTTTGATCCAGACTACTTTAACCTTTCTCACACATAGCGAGGGTGGAAATTGCAGTCATCGACGGCTCCTTCAAGTGTCTCATATTATAAAATTGCAATGTCCCCTAGAAGCGGCGCTGACGCTCTCTCAATACAGATTGATTAAAGTGCATAGATTCCGGGACAATTGGAGCAGAGCCTGTGCCATCAAGCACAATCAAGAGCCACCTCCTTCATTTCCCATTAATAGTGCAGAGTTCTGATTAGCCTGCAAATGAACAAGCACATGACGGGCGTTTCAGAGGAACTGAGACCCTCCGACGGTGGTTTTCAGGTTATGAGCGTCAGAAGCCGAGGAAGAGTCCGTCTTTAATAAGACGTTTTTTTTTTTCAAATTCAAATTCAAATTCAAATTGTATTTGTCACATCCACAATTATTTTTCAACAACGTGAAGTGAGATGTATTTTGCAATCGTCCAGCATGTTAAAATGGGGGGGGGGTGACGGAACAAAAAATTTAAAATTAAATAAAAATAATTTTGAAAAAATTAATTTAAAAAGAGGGATAAACACTAAAACACAAAAGCAATAAAATACAATAAAAATAGACAGATAAAAATGAATTAAATACAAGTGATAAAAAATACGGGGAGAGAAAACAAGGGAGAGAATTACGGCATATGTATACAGATAAAATATGAATAAAAAATACAAAAGATAAAAAATACAAAAGCAGAAAAGGTGACTCAAGTGATGAATATTTAAAGTGATTTAAAGTGTCCCGTTTAAAGTGACCCAGTGTGCAGTGGTAAGTTTTCTATGTCATCGTGTTTGTGTCAACGTGGTTTTAATGTTTTATAAATAACGAGAAATTGACAGTCAGGCTAAAATTAAATGAAGAAGATAAGGAATAAAGTTTAATCAAGTTAAAACATTTTCAACAAATGCTCACTCGACATTTATCATCTGCCTGGTGGTAAAGATTTTCCCTGCTCATGCCACTGGGCCCGGGCGTCTATAGTTTTTCATATATAGGATAATTTTATCTAGAAAATCATGTGTCTAAAAGCTGATGAATGCAAGTAGAAAGTCAAGAAACCTAGCAATAAAAATAAATAAATAAATAAA
>MU204245.1:830302-842922 GCA_017309775.1 Paedocypris sp. Pulau Singkep
AGAGAGAGAGAGAGAGAGAGAGACAGACAGACAGAGAGAGCGAGAGAGACAGACAGAGAGACAGACAGACAGACGTATACAATAAATGTTCTGGTCTGAAATTCAACATGCACTCAGCGCTTTGATTTCATCCAAATGAGTGATCGTGCCGAGACCTTGGTGCTGACGTTTTGTTCAGACTCACAGACACAAACAGCGATCTCTAAAAGCCTCGTGGTCACATCTACTGAAAAGCCACTTCCTGTAAAGCTGGAAAAAAAAAACTGGCATTTTGTTTACCGTATACTCCACAAACACACAAACACACACCATCATATAATATTAAAATTCCAAAATGAGATGTAAATTAGCCGAGGGAAGCGAGAAGTGACGGCCACCATCACCTCGTTGCTCATTGATTCCGGAAGCGGAGGAACAGCCTCGGTGATGGTTTCCATCAGCAACCACTAGACTTCAGCTCGTTGAACTCGCACGGAGGTTAATGGACTGACTCAGGTCTTCCTGTAGCATAAACGTCTAGAATCAAATCAACCCGCTCGATGAATAAAACAACAGCCAAGCTACCCTGCTCCATGTATGAGGGAGGAGTTTAGTGGAGGTGGGAGGGGCTTGAGCGAATGTCTTGTGATGAAGATAAAAAAATATATAAAAATAAATAAATAAATAATAATAATAATAATTAGAATAATAATATTATGCTAAGTGCTATTGTTATTAACAATAAAAATGTATTATATTTGTTTTTTCATTTATAATTTATAATTGAAAAATAAAAATAATGATTATACCTTTTAGTTGCCTTTCGAGACCTTTCAAGGTCACCGTGCAGATTAGATAACAGAGAGTGAGAGGGATAAGAGCATAATAAGGTAGGTAGCAAGTGAGTGAGCTAATGGTGCTAATTAGTATCTATTGTGGAATAAAACGCTTCATCATATCGAATGCATTAAGCCGCTGTAAAATGCAAAAAAAAAAAACTTATTGTTTGTGGAGAGGTGTAAACATGCATCTGTAAAGCGTATTTTGTCATGTTTTATGCAAATATGCAAATTGTGAGGTGTGTGTCATGCACACTTGATTACACACTTGATATCACGCAGAACTTTCATAAAAATAATATTAAATATATTGACAAAAATAATGATACCTTTTAGTTGCCTTTCGTGACCTTTCAAGGTCACCATGCAGATAGATAACAGAGAGTGCGAGAGATAAGAGCATAATAATTTTTTATTAAATATTATTTTTTGTTAGATTAAAACAATAGACTGTCTTAAAATTTAAAATGTGTGTATTAGTTGGATTTCAAATTGCAAAAAAAAATCGTATTGTTTGGGGAGCGGTGGAACCTCTAAAGCGTACTTTACTATGTGTATTATTTTCTTTGTGCTTATATCACGCAGAACTTTCATAAAAGTAATAATAAATATGACAAAAATAATGATACTTTTTGTGGCCTTCCGTGACCTTTCAAGGTCACCGTGCAGATAGTCAACAGAGAGTGCTAATGGTGCTAGTTAGTATCTATTGTGGAATAAAACGCTTCTTCATATCGAGCGCTTTCAGCTTATGGCAGACGTGCATTAATCCGCTGGCCGCACTCACGAGGAAGAGTGAAGTATAAATAGTGTGCACAAAGTTTGGGTTGTCTCGGGTCGAGCTTTCAAACGCCATGTCCCTAAAAGTGCGGCCTGGCCATCCGCCGAGGAATCTCATTCATGTTTCATGGCACCACTGGACTCTCCTGCCAAAAGAGGTTTTTGTCAAGTGTGCAGAAGTGCAGGTGTGGATGCGATAAGACCGACGGCGTTTACCAGCCGTCCCTTCTGTTGTAGCACAAAGACCCTCCATATTAAAATGACACCCCCATTATTTCCCGCAGAGGAGGAGAAAAAAAATCACAGGCATTCACACAAAACTCCCGCAAGAGCCATTGAATGTGCCACGCTAGGATTGTGTAGGAGTAAACGGGCGGGAAATGTGTTCTTACCTTGTGATGAGTTTCATATCTGGGTAAATAAAAACACGATGTGTAATGTGGAAAGGCGTTTGTCAGGGCGGGAGCAGTTCATTATTGATTCAGCGCTCGTGCAGAAAGAGTTGACAATAACACTCGGGGGAAATGAAAGGGACAGAATAGTCCGTTGCGAGACGCTGTTTTACAATCTTGTAGAAACAGACAAGCGCTGAATCTATCGCTCGGGTACAACAATGCTCATCATAGGCGCAGCGAGACTGGTCAGTGATGACATCACAGTGTCAAATGGCTAGTGACATGCTGATGCTTTACTTGAAAGAACAGACGGTCTTAAAATGTAAAATGCGCTAATTAGGTAAGAAAGAAATATTGTAAAAAGTGACATGCTGTTGTTTGATTAAAAAATAGACTGTCTTAAAATGTAAAATGTTCTTGAAAAAAAAATGCAATGTTTGGTACGTAAGGGGTGTAAATCGTATTTTATTATGTTTTATGCAAAAATGCAATTTATGAGGTGTTTTTTTTTTTTATATTATTACTTTACACATATCACGCAGAACTTCCAGTATAGCGCCGAAAAGAAAAGCAGTAGCGTTTTCTTTCTACGTGACGTCACACAGACGCTAACGAACAGATGTCAAGTTCACCTGAGCAGGTAACCATAGCAACAGAAAACGGCTTTAAGCATTTGAAAGAAATTGTTACTTGATTGAAGACATTAAATCACGAAAACATACATTGACGAGGCATGCGCATTGACGATTTGACAATTTGCGTTATTAAATAATGTCAAATTTGACGAAAAGCTAAACTAATGCCTATATTGACTTGTTGCGCATTTCCATAAATAGTATACAAATATTTTATGGATGCCGCCATTAAAACAGGCAAAGTTCAGAGTGGTTAAATAGTTTTCTAACGACGCAAGTTCTAAAAATGTAAAAAAGCTGTGATGGCGTGTGCGTATTCTTCCTGATATAGTGCTCGCTTCATAAAACAAACAAGCGAATATTAAGTGTATGTACCTGCGTCTTCGTCCTCGAATTTAATGCAAGAAACGCACAAATTCCCGCCCCACCCTTGTCATCGCGAGCAGCGCACCACGCATAGTCTGCTCCAGCTCAGCCAATCAGCAGGCACAACATCCTTACACCACGCGCCATAAATGGTGTGGAGGAAAAGGGACGCTCGCGCTACTCGCTCCACACGACTCGCTGAGACAGTCAGTGTTTTTGCTTTTATTGTTGTTTTTCTTCGGAGAATTTCCTCTCTTTGTCATTTACGCACCAACAACGAGCCGCGTGTCGGAAGGGAAGAACATTTCTCCATCTCAGTCGAACCGCGTTTGGGTGCGCGAGACATCTCCAAGACTTTCTGCTCCGTCTGCCGATACAACGCTTCATTTCACCGCAACGATCTCAATTTATTTGCCGAGATTTTTATTTTTGCTTCCGCGTTGATCTCCGGACACGAGAATGGTCATGGTGAGTAACGTTCTCTCATTACAATCACGAGACACGCCATTACGCGCAGCCTTCAACTAATTATTCAACTCTTGGTCATTTATTTATTATAACGACCTTGCTTCAAAATGCCAACATTTGTCTCGAAACCACCCGAACTGACGCCACCACAAATTAGTGGAAGAAATCTGAAAGATGTGATTTTCACGTGACGCATGTTGACACTAGTTGTGTGTGCGCGCGCGCGTGTGTGTGTGAGTGTGTGTAGTAAAAAAACACGTTGTCCAATGCGAATAAACGTCGGCAAAAGGGAATGTTTTTTTCCTCCATAATAAGCAGGCCTTTTAAAATATAAGTGTAACACAATGCTTTAAAACAACTCAGGTGGATTTAACCCCGAGTTTTGCGACAAAAGACTGTACGCGCGCGCACGTACGTACGCACGCACGCAACGCAACCTTAATTTCGTCACGCAAAGTGGACGCAAACGCCCCAACGCCACTAGCAGAAGGGTCCGAAGCTTCACGGGCGCGTGCGGGGCGAAAGCTTCCACACACTCTGCAGTAATCGTCCGCTTTTAACTGGCAATAATTAGCAGCGCAATAACGCCCGTAGGTGCAATCAGTCAGTTCAAACTGCAGCTGAGACCTTCCTCGCCACTGATCGCTCGAGCTGGTGCTGTGGGGCATCGACTCGCCCGGGTGCCCGTGCCCGTGCCCGCTCCTGTGACAGACAGCTGATGCAGCCAGTGAGGGGCGGCAGGGGGAGGGGGCTTCTCCGACCTCACCAATCAGGAGGAGGGGGCGGGGCGGGGGTCTGCAGCGCTCGGCTCATGCTGGAGCTCGTGCATTCACAAGCAGCCTGACTCGAGGAGGAAGAGGAGGAGGAGGAGGAGGAATGCCCACTCTCTCTCTCGCTGCTCACCGCCGCTGAGACGCACACACAGAGACGGCTATAGGCACGCGCTCTGCCCGCCGACTTACACATGGAGTGGAACGGCTTTAAGATGGTAAGGATGCTGCGGTGGTGTGTGTGCGCGCGCGTGTGTGCGTGTGTGTGTGCGCGTGTGTGCGCGCATTTGCCCTTGCTGTGTCTCGCCTGCAGCTGCAGTGGCAGCATTGGTGTCTCTCTCTCCTTTCTCCTCTTTTTTTTCTTTTTTTCCGTCCAATGTTGCTAGTCTGTGCCTTGATCTCACGGTGACAGGAGCTTTATTGGAGACGCGGTTGAGTAGAGAAGAAGCAGTGAGCGCGGAGGAAGGACAGGTGCAGCAGCTGTGGCACCGCGTAAAGACTGGCACTATTTGCCGCTCATTTACATTTTTATTGCTTTTCCGAGATGCGCGGAAAGTCGCAACGCAGGCAGACGGTTGTCACGTCGGGTTTTTGCACGCATCACACACGCAAGTTTGTAGACGACGAGTGGATCTCACGTGCGCGCGCGCGCGCGTGTGTGTGTGTGTGTGTGTGTGTAGTAGAGGTGCTCCATCACGTCTGGAGATCACTGGCTGCGTTTGCCCATCATCTCGGATGGAGGTAGGGCTGTGTGTGCGTGTGCGTGTGTGTGTGTGAGTGTGTGTGTGTGTGTATTGTTGACTAAGGGCTCGGAGTCTTCCTCCCCCGGCTGTCACCAGGCTAGTGGGAGACGGTGCCTGCCAGGAACTAACTCTCCCCGAGAGAGAAAAGAGACCAGCCAAGCTTACAAACTGAGCTGGCTGCAAAAAAAAAAAAAAAAAACCCAAGGCCTGTTTTATCACATCATGTTAAGGTGGGAGACATCATTATCACAATATTTCCCACGGCTGAGGCGATACATGCGTCTTTTTTTAATAACTGGTGGAATCTGTCTGTTTGCGTGGAGACGTGTGGCACGTTGATCACTTCTCCGGCTCGACTGGTACGTGGGCTTAATCACAATGCAAATGGAACAGACCGGGATTCCCGACAGTATCGACCTCCTGCCTGGCTTCTCTTTGTCTAAGCTGGAGCGAAACGTGTCGCTCGCCAGGCAGCCAGGAATAAAAGCAGGTGCCTTTCTTGTCCTTTACGGCTAAAGTGGGGGAGGTGGGAGGAATCCATACGGGCCTGTACGCTTCTTCTCCTCCGCCTCTCCGGCCATGTCTTTCTCCTCACGTCTCAACCCAACCTGCCATTTAGCCACCGCTGCTTTTCTTCACCTCTATCCTCATGACTTATCTTCCTCCTCCGAGCAGCCTCAGCGCTCTGCTTCAGGGCTTTTATCCTTTGTTGTCCCGCTCCAAGGTTGCATATCAATGGTAATAAGGCTAAAGATGGTCGGAATATTAAAACGGGACGGATAGGGGCGCAGATGGACTACTAAAACGGAGAGATAGATAGAGGTTGCGGAGGTACTGAGATCGGGGCAGCAGGGGTGGCAGAAGTGCCCCTGGACGTGTGATGGCGGGGTGGAAAAGTTTGCACCCGTGCGCACGGCGTGAACACACATGACAGCTGAGTGTCTGAGCGGGTCACTTGATTTTTCAGTGAGTTGGGGGGAAAAAAACAGTTCAAGGAGAGAGAGAGAGAGAGAGAGAGAGAGAGAGAGAGAGAGAGAGAGGGAGAGAGTAAAACAGAGAGATAGAGAGAGAGTAAAACAGAGAGAGAGAGAGAAAGAGAGATAAACAGAGAGAGAGAGAGAGAGAGAGTAAAACTGAGAGAGAGAGAGAGAGAGTTATAGAGAGAGAGAGCGAGAGTGAGAGAGAGAGCGAGATAGAGAGAAACACAGAGAGAGAGAGTGAGATAGAGAGAAACAAAGAGAGAGAGAGTTAGAGAGTGAGAGAGTGAGCGAGAGAGAGAGAGAAAGCGAGAGAGAGAAAGAGAAACAGAGAGAGTGAGAGAGAGAAACAGAGTTAGAGAGAGATAGAGAGAGATAGAAACAGAGAGAGAGATAGAGAGAGAAACAGAGAGAGAGAGAGAGAGAGAGAGAGAGATAGAGGCTCAGGTTGTCCCCCTCTGGCGTGAGCGAGTGACTCTACATCATCCATCCTTCACGAAGCGACAGCATCAATCTAACTCTCTGCCTCCACATGCTTTTGCAACACGATTTCAAATGGTGGTGCCGTGGAGCTTCTGCGTTGGAATTTATGTTTTATATTTCTCAAATTTATATTTCTCCATCTGATTTGAAGAAAATCGATTTATCTATTGTTTTATTACGAATATCTAGAAATAGAGGGGAAAGTGAAGCCATGTGATATCTAAAAGCATTACATGATGGATGGATGGATGGATGGATGGATGGATGGATGGATGGATGGATGGATGGATGGATGGATAGATAGATAGATAGATAGATAGATAGATACAAAGTTTAAGAACTGATGATACAACAGCTTTACAACAGTTTAGGAGCTCGGACTAACATTCGCTTCAAACCTATTCCAACCCAAAAAAGCACAAAAAATACATTTTTTAATTTAACTTTTTGCCAGAAGATGTGTCGCCGAATAACTGAACAGTTTTGAGCCAGTTGAAAGTATTTAAACTTTAAAGTATTTAAATCCCTGTTTTCCGCATTGAAACATCGATATTTCCAGTGAAGTGAGGCTGGAGACACTCAAATGAGATCATTTGCAAATTTCACATTTCGCGGAGAAACCCGAAAAATCGCATCGTTCTCGTGACAGAAAACAGGATTTATGTGGATTTATCGCGGAGTTGGCACACATTAATAAAGACGAGTGGGGAAAAAGCTGAGAGTCTTTCACATATCCACTAAATAACATTAATGGCAAGTATAGCCGGAGCTCTAATCTATTAATTAGAACTCGCGCCAAATGCCATTTCTTGGTCTTTACGCTCTGGCCGTGATTCAGACACGTAGACGTTAAAAAGAGTACACGTCTGTCTCTAATCTGTTTGCTATGCTCCTCGTTCCGATTTGCAAAAGTACCCCGACACCTAATCATTCTCAACAGCTCTGACAGATTTAGAACACAAACGTAACCTCTGAATGTAATTACTGAACGAGTCTCTCTCGGCCAGCTGATTAGAGCAAATGCCTGGAGAGTTTGTGAGGTAACTGAACGCGCAGCTCTGGGGAGGACGGAGCGCTGACAGGTGAGGGCCGCACGCATTTATTACACCGGTCTCACATTCTGACTTCACTCCGAGAAGATTTCACTAGCTAATGCGAGCTTTCATCACATTCCGTAGTCGGGATCCCATCACTACTGGGAGAGTTTTACCCTTGGTGTTCAAATGAAGCCGCTTCGGCAAAGCTACCGAGAGAAGCTTGAGATTTGAGCGCGAGGAATGAAATAAACTGATTGAGAAATTGCCCAGAGGAGACTGAAATCCCAAACCAATCCCGTGTCTTCTGCTTTGCTCTTCGCTGCTCTTTGTTTGACTAGAAACAAGGTTGCTTGATCTGCTTTTTGGTTTTTTTTTTTTACTACAGTGACAAAACTCTTAATTTAACATCTCGCCTACGGAATCTCAAAAGAGTGTCATTTAAGAGACGTTTTAAATATGCATATTACGTTTATTACGTCATGAGCCTTCCAGTCTGTGAATCAAATCAAAGTTGTAGCATTATTCTTTAAAAAAAAAAAAAACTCCAATTATTGAAAACCCTTTATTTGAAAAATATCGCACACTGTTATTTAACAGGCCATCAGCTAATTCAACATATCGTCTACTGCAAAACATCCATTCCCAGCCATTCCCATTCATTATTCAAATCCTTAGCATAAGCAACTAAACAGTGTGTTTAAAATTTTAATGGACCTCCAGAATATCTCAATTTGCTTTATTCTTTTTTTTCCTTGAAGAAAAATTAAGCGAGAGCAAGGATGGATGAGGGAATTGTTGGAGGAACAAGCTTCACAAGCATAATAATTCCTCTGGCGCAAATTCAAAGTGCCATAATAAGTCGAATACATACAGCATTCCCGACCTGCTCACACACACACACACACACACACACACACACACTAACTAACTAACACATCAAGATAAACAAAGAAGAAGAAGAAAAAAAAAAGGAAATTATGGCCTAATTATTCCTCCGTCTCATTGGCCATCGCTCCAGCTTCGGGCTTCCACCATTCTCCAATTTCTTTGTTTCTCGTTCCGTCTCTTTTTTTTCTTCCTCTTCCCTAAACTCTCCTCCCTCCCTCCCCCAGCTTTTCTCCGGCTGTGTGTTTTGGTATTCACACAGACGTTGAGATTTGAGTGGCAGGCTCTCTGGAGACGGTGCACAAACTGCACATTTCTGTGATCTACATTTTGCACCCCAGGAAAACGACAGCATCAGCCAGTCAGTCCCTGCTCCCGCTTTCTCCTCCTCCTCCGCCCATTAGCCAATTAACTGACCTGCCTCCTGCCAAGCTGAAGGACATTTCAAGGTCCTTTACATCACGTTTGCAATCACCCGAGCGTCCAAACCCCTTGAGCTTTCAAAACCCCTCGCTTTTTGGCAGAAATGATGTCTCTTAAATGTTACGTAATGATCGGCACTTTGACATTCAGAAGAGCACACATCGCACGAGATCTTTTCCCCGTGTTTCTCGCCACGCTCGGAATGAATGTGCAGTCAAAATAAAACATTAATAAATCACACACACACACACACACACACACACACACACACACACACACACACACACACTCGGATACACGTGAATATGTGTAGAAAATTAAATCGGGCATCAGGGTCAATACAGATGGAAGATCTATGCAGGAATAAAACTGGATAATAAATATGGATAAATATGGATATGGATGGTAAATCTATACACACACACACACACACACACACACACGCACACCTGTATGTGTGTGTGTGTGTGTGTGTGTGTGTGTGTATGTACCAAAGAGCTGTGTCTATAGGGGTTTATGGGTAATTGAGTCTCCTACGGTGTGGTGATAACCTCTAGATACCTTCAGTTCATTTTTAACCCTTCTATCAAATTTAAAATAATTCAAATTCCAATTTTATTTGTCACATCCACAATTATTTTTCAACAACGTGAAGTGAAATGTATTTTGCAAACGTCCAGCATGTTTTAACAAAACATTTTAAATAGGGAATAAAAAATAAAACACAAAAAAGCAATAAAAACAAGAATACAAAAGCAATAAAATACAATAAAAAAGAAAGATAAAATATGTATATATTAAATACAAGCAATACAAAATACGGGGAGAGAAAATAAGGGAGAGAAATACGGCATAAGTACACAGATAAAATATGAATAAAAAATACAAAAGATAAAAAATACAAAAGCAGAGAAAGTGACTCAAGTGATGACATTTAAAGTGAATTAAAGTGATTCAAAGTGTCCCGTTTTAAATCATGGTGGCCTTCTATTAGAGGTGGCCTTCTATTAGCCGTTTGAGGGTAAAAATATATTATAAACACAGTACAAATATATAAATACCCTCAATATAACTACACATATACATAAAGATGTCAAAATTGAGCATTGAGTGTAAAGGCTGGGAAAAGTAAAAGGTTACGACGTTTACAAAGGCGCAGCGATTCCGCTAACGAAATGCGACCGAGAAAGAGCAAACGGGCCGTTTCCTCAGCGCAGTAACCATAGATACCACCGCTGGCATTTCACAATGCGATTGCTTTGCGTGAAATCTCGCCCGCCGTACATCCGCGTGCGTGGTGAATGTTATCTGCTTGTCGAGACGAGTTAGACAGATTAGAGGTGAGAGCAGACCTTTAGCGCAAGTTGCCAGAAAGAAGGAGAAAAAAAAACACGTCCTGCTCTTTTCCCTCATCTTCGACCAAATCATTTCATAAATTGGGTTTCCATCAACCTCATGGAGGACCCACAGCGAGCCGATAAGCATTCCGAGCACGGAGGAGGACAGAATTCCCCGCTCGCGAAGCACAATCATCACGCAACTCAGTTTTGGACAGATTCTACCAGGATAACCCCGTCTTTATATCTGCCACTCTTTACGTGAACACGCACGGCCCCCGTAGGCATTTACAATCACGATGCAGCCCGCCACCGGAAGATTAATCTGCTGTTTGGAATGCGTGTGCCACATTTACTGCAGGAAGCCCCGATGTGTTCGTCAGTAAATGTCCCTGTGATGTCCGAATCGTAACACACATATCAAAAGTCTCTTGGTTTTCCTGCTTTTTGTACACTTTGCTCCCTATTTGGTTATATGTTCATGTATTAAACAGAAAATTTTTAATTATTATAATAATTAAAATATTAAAATTATTTATTGTTGAAAATTATTAAAATAAAATGTATAAATCATACTGCAGTCACAAAATCACTAATGACCAGAGATCGACGCGTATTCCAACATTATTAGTGATATTTAATCACGCGTTGTGTAGATTTTCTCAGATACTTGAGAACTGTCTGTCTGCAGAATTCCCGCGGAATGGCGCGAGTAAAGTCTGGGAAAAGCCGCGGCGACTCTCACCCAGTGACTGATTGAATCGCATTCACCTCGCAGACGTCGGCATCGAGAGTGCTGCTATTTAATAAAGCCGTCTGCTCGTTAGCGTCTCAATCCATCTCTGGTATATATCGCCTCGCCATTCTTTTATTAAAACAGATGCCGTCGGGCGACTTTCTTTTATGAGTTCAAGCACATAATCAATAAAGGTAGTTTATGCGCAGAGACGCCGCTTCCCACCGGTTGTGAGCGTCATGAATAGAGTTTTCCGGCCTTTGACTGTTCGGGGTTTAAGAGGATGCTTGAAAGGAAAATGGCCGCCGCTTTTGGATTAGAAGATCAATTCGTGGCATTTCGGTCAATGCCAGTGGAATCGATTTCAATCGGGCGCGCGCTATTTCAAGCACTTTGTTTTATTGTAATTACGTTTTGCGAATGAATAAGTGTGTGGGTGGCTGTCGAGGTCAACAAAGAGACTAAATTAGATTAACGCCGAGGGAAATGACCACGCTAATATCGACACCACACTGCAAAAAAATAAATTATTGACAAGCATAAAAGTCTTGAAATTAGAAAAATAGATCACGCTATTTTTTCATACATGATACATTTACTATGTTGAGATTAAGAGTGAGAGATGACTTTGCTTATTTCAAGAAAATCAGACTTGAATTTTCTTGCTTAGAAAAAAATGCTAATTTTAATGATGTTTTACACTAAATTGAGACATTTTTTGAAGTAGACGTTATATTTTAACACGGAACTTCCTGAGACAAGAAACTGGAAATGGAACTTTTTTTTCCAACGAATGTTAAATTTTCTCACCCCATTGGCTGATAATTTCACTTGATTACATTTTTTTTTTTTACTGATTTTGTTGTTTATTTTCTTGTTTTTTTCACGTGGAATTTTTATCAGTGCAGAAGGTTGTTGGCTGTGTTTTTGAATGTACACTGCAAAAAATGCACCTGAAAAAAATAAGAAAATTAGTACAAATAACCGAAATTAAGTAAAATTATTTTCCAAAGGGGTTTGAAAATTTTACTTGGTAAGTTTGAAACGAGACCTATTTTCTCAAAACGAGCAAATTGATCGTTTACTCTTAATTCTAAGATAGTTAATTCAACTCTAATAAACAAGATTTACTGTGCAATTTCACGATATTTTGGCTTGCCAAGAATCCATTTTTTTGCAGTGTAGAGTTGTAGGTGTTTTGGAAAATGGAGTGTTGAGGCAGGATTGAGGAAAGATGAGGAGGCTGAGATGAGATTAGCACTGCTCGTGTGTCTTATTCGATGGAGGAGAGAAGGGGGTGGGTGAGCGAGAGAGAGAGAGAGAGAGAGAGAGATAAGTGTGCTTATGGGTGTTTAGAAGCCCACCTTATCCTCTCAGGAACTTGAGATTGCAGTTAGCTGCTTTCCTCACGCCGGCTTTCTCTCCTTCCGCTCGCACACATCCACATACTCAGGCTGTTTGTTAAGCTTGTAATGTTGCTCTGTAATGAGCAAACCTTTCATGACAGGCTTAAACAGAGGAAATAATTAAAAGACAAATATACGTTGCGAGGTCTTTAGCTAAGTTTCACACTCCGCATAACCAAACACATTCATCCTCATTTGCGAACTCGCTGCTCTCACGGCAAGACTTGTCTCCAGACCCACACTGGAGACATTTTCCTCCCACTATCCTACACACCTCACCCCTCTATCTATCTATCTCTCTATCTATCTCTCTATCTATCTATCTATCTATCTATCTATCTATCTATCTATCTATCTATCT
>MU204245.1:843022-918707 GCA_017309775.1 Paedocypris sp. Pulau Singkep
TCTATCTATCTATCTATCTATCTGTCTATCTCTCTCTCACACACACACACACTCCCTCTCTCTCTCTCTCTCTCTCTCTCTCTCTCGCTCGGCCGTGCGCAGGTGTGACACAGCTTTGCCACCTGCCAGCTACCCACAGTCATGTCAAGACCCCACCTGGCGCTGACACAGGCGACACACTGCACGCGCGGAATAAAAGCAAGCGGCACCAGCGCATTCTATCACCCGCCGTAATCAGAAACTAAACCAAACAACCTTGACAGGGAGGACGAGAGAAAATGCCACTAATGCAGCGGTTAGTGCAACACTTCAGCACAAATGATTAGAACGTCACACAGTCCGGAGAAAAACAGCATCTTACCGTGCGGAGCAAAAATCCTTAACACCAAATAATTACACATACACACACACACACACACACACACTTGGGTTTGCATTGTTGGCATTTTGTGCGCTTTGAGACAGTTAAAACTATCTGTCTGTCTATCTATCTATCTATCTATCTATCTATCTATCTATCTATCTATCTATCTATCTATCTATCTATCTATCTATCTATCTATCTATCTATCTATCTATCTATCTAATCATCTATCTATCTATCTATCTATCTATCTATCTATCTATCTATCTATCTATCCATCGCTCTCTCTCTTACACTCTCTCTCTCTCTCACACTTTTTGTTGTTTGCATTGGTTGCATTTTGTGCGCTTTGAGACAGTTTGTGCGCTTTGAGACAGTTAAACAAGTGAAAACCGCCATACAAATATTATTATTATTATCAATACTATTGTAAAGGAGCCACGTCCAAGCCTCTTCATTCATTTCCGAGTCGCGGGGAAGCAGAACACACCCACAAAAAAACGTTTCAATTACGTAACGTCACTGTGTCGTTACATAAACCACGGCGACTTTAGTCATGCCACCCTTCCCGCCGACACAGACCGATGCCCGCGTGCAGACGTGGCAAGGTCACCTTCACAGCACGCCAGCGGTGGAAGTGCAGCATCTCTAATATTTATGTGTCGCGTTGAGAAGGAGGAAGAGAGCGCGTGCAGGGGCGAGTAGAGCTTCTCCGAGTCTGTCACTGGCAATCAAGACGCGGCCTGACAGAGACGACACGCCGTCCCAGTTTAACAGGAGCAAGGGTCACAACGCAGATCACAGCCTCTTACACACAGAATACTCAGCCGCTACTCGCTGGGACGGGACACTGTGGGAAAGCCAAGGCCTCGAGCATGGGAGATATCAGGGTGCGGAGCGCAGTGTTGGGTACGTTACTTTAGTAAAGTAACTAATTACTCATTACTTGTTACTTTACCGTTTTGTAATTCAATTACTTTTCTAATTACTGTGTCGGAAAAGTAACGTAATTACCTGATGAGTAACTTAACCAATTACTTTTTAAAATTCCTATAAACCTTCGAAAAACAAATTAATCAAAAATATAACAGTAAAACATGAAATAGTCGCGACTTTCAGCTTTCTGAATCATCTTGATTACATTCCATAAAACATTCTATAATAAATAAAGTTCCCCGTGGTAAAAGTTACCTTCTTTTAGGTAAGAAACAACATTTCCGAAAAACAAAGTATATTCGGCGACAATAAATGCGTCTAAAAGACTCGATTCTGCGAGACTCCTCCCCTCTAAACACGATCGTCGCAAACCGTCGCGAATCACGTGCACCGGCCATAAAGCGATTTTAAAGCGGAAAATTACACTTTTACAAAAAGAAGATACGTTTAAAAAAATAAACAATGAGATTCATCGAATTTACTTATTTTAATTTGTAACGCAAGTACATAGAAAGTAGCTGTAGTTAAATTACTTAAAAATGAACAGTAATTCGTTACTTTACCGTTTCAGTGAAAAAGTAATTTAATTACAGTTAAATGATTTTACAATTTAATGAATTAATTCACACCCAACACTGCTGGAGCGTGTGAGTGTCGGCCTGAAGGACACGAGTCCCGAGCTGGCAGAGGGCCAAACTCTCTCATATTTCCATCCGGAGCCCGAGGACTGAGCTGGTCACTGGAGCCACACAAATTCAAGTGTCATCCCTGAATCAAGATGCTCACCAATCTTCTGCTCGCCTTGGCGCCGGGCGGGGCTGCGACTGGCGGCTAAATGAGCTAGCACTGCCGTGACGGTGATGACCGAGTAGTGAGCAGTGCTGTCGAAAGTAGTCACTTTCGTTGGAGTTAAAAAGTACTTTTGTGAAAGTAAAAGTAAAATGCCCAATATTCTACTAAAGTAAAAGTAGCGTTACTAATACTGATAAAACTACTTTCAAGTATAAAAGTAAAAAAGTAATGCAAGGAAAAATTGAAAATTACTAACCTTATTTTTTTAAGCAAATATCTGTACTTTCTATTCGTTAACCATGAAATTGCAGTAACGCGGCTGGTTTTGAAGAAGTAACGAATAGAAAGTACAGATATTTGCTTAAAAAAATAAAAAGTAGAAGTAGAAAGTAAGCAGGAAAAATAAATACTCTAGTAAAGTAAAAGTAATTCTGTGTTTCTGTCTTCAACGTACGACACTTTCTTCACGTCGATATTAGCATGTTTGGCTTCGCTTTGGAGTTTTACTTGTGTTTCTTTTAGTGTTGTCACGATACTAGAAAGAGCAACTTCGAAATGATACTTAGAAAAGTATCGATACTCGATACCACTTTTGATACCACAAGGAAAAACTGCAACAATGTTAGAGACTTTTTTTTGTTAAGAAGAAAATACACAACAAGACTGAAACATGAAAACGAGTCTGGATGAGGAATCTCAGGACAATAAGGTGCAAAAGTAAATACAACTGCATTATCTATTATACTTTTCAGAAGAAAAAGAAAAGTACTCAACTTTTTTAAAAGATTAAAAAAAAAAAAAACGGGTTTGGTAGGAGCTCTCTACTCCAAGCCAAAAATGTATGTAAAAGTAGAAGAGTACAATATAGTATTTGTTTTTTTTTAAAAAGCTGGTCGTGTGGTAGGAGGATGTTGAACTGTGTCAAAACAGGACATTAAAAAACTTGTGTTAATAATAAAAACCGTTACAAGTTCTCAAAATTCTATTCTACACATCAATACATGAGGTGTTAGTGCGGTTTAGTATCAGCGATTATAATGAAAAAGCCGAAAAAGATCCAGACAAAACTTCTTCTTTAGTGCTTTTTACATTTAAACCGCTCGCGAAGACAATATTCATCATGTCTCTCGTAATCATCTAAGAGCCGGAAACGCGGAATAGTATTGCTACTTTTTGGTCACAGTATCGAATCGTTTCAGATTTCTCAGCATCAACACTTATCGAAATATCGATATTTTTGACAACACTATCCTCTATATGAAAACTGGACTGAACCCTCACCAACGCGTTAACCACGCCGTCACGTAGAGCGTTAATTCGTCTCCTCAGAAGATCTGCAAGCGAGGTTAATATAAGGGCGAGGAGATCCCACGCACTGAGGGAAAACACAGTCATTCATCCAGAGAGAGAAACAGCAGAGGAGCTGCGATGAAGAGAGGGAGCGAGCGAGAGATTGATAGGGGAAGAGAGCAGGAGAAGGAGGTCAGTTAATGATGTCGACGTCTGGAGATGTGGAGAGATTGAGTAGGAAGAGGCGCAGGTGTTCCTCCAGACTCGTGGCCTTAAGGAAGAAACACTCACACCTTCCCACCATCTCTATTCCCATCCTCCCCTCCAGTCCTTTCATCTCCTCTCAATCTGCTCATTGCTTTTGAGGTTTTTTCTCTGCCGCTTGGAACCCGACTTCTTTCTCAAAGCAGCCCACACGGTCTCAGCTGCCGATCCTTCTCAACGCCGTTGTAAATAAAACACCAGATGAGAGCAAACAAGGACAAGTGTTGTCCACCCAAGGCCAGCGTGTTTTACATCAACACCAAACAACACCAAAAAGCGCTTTGGTTTTCTCACCACAAGTCAACTGGAAAATCGCGCATTAACACCTTAAATTGCCGTCAGGACGTGGTGACCTTATCAACTTAATGTACGTTTCCAGCGTCTAAGTGTATCAGCTCGCAATTACCACTCCATGTTCTCAACTCTCGATTAACACGTCGCGCGCGGACATGGCGGATCAGCTTTTAGTGCGCTAGTGTTTATGATGCTGTGAAGACCTTTACTCAACCTTATCTGTTACTCGGCAAACCTGCCATTATCTACTCGCCCCGGCGAAGAGCAACAACGAAAGGTCAGAGAGATTTCTACGAGATGTTCGTTAGCCTCTCAGAAACTAGAGAACGAAGACGAGTCGATGAGCAGGAAGCCTTCAGCGATTGAGCGAGGTTACGATTACGCAATCAGGGCGTGGTCGTCTCCAGCCCGAGCAGAGCTCCATCGATCCGCCGCAGCTTTAAATGGACTTGATATGAAGTGGAAAGAGGAAAAGGTGTCGAGCAAAAGTTGAATGAAAAATCGCCGCTCTACCCGGGCGTTTATTATTTCAAGTCCCTCGGAGGAGGAAGGAGAACTGGATGAATGAATAAAGGGAGGGCGGAAGACGGAGAGAGGGGGGGAGAAATCCATTTGGTAAAGTAGATGCGGATCGATGGTGACGGAGCGGAGCAGTCCTGGCGCACGCCGTCCCACATTACTGGCCTGATTGATCCGCCGGAGTGGCAGTCTGACCCGCGGGCCCTGGAGGCGGAGTCCCGTGGAGGCGGAGCCCACGCACAACACAGGCCCGGGAAAGTGAAAATCAATACGCACGGAGAACTTCACTGACCCGATGTGGAGATGCGAGGAACGCGTGAAGCTGCGTGGAGGAATGAGTTCTGACAGCTCGTCTTCCCTGCAGCGTCTCACCTCTGCCCACATTAAGGAGAGGAGAACCTTCCGTCTGGAGAGCGTTAACTCACATGTTGCTTTCTTTTTTTTTGAAAGCGTTTGGTCCGAGGCTACGCTGCCGGACCCGGGAGGTTTCATAACAGGAGCCCGGAAATAAGCCAAGCAAAAGGTTTGGTGTTCCTGCAGAGCTTGAGGAAACCACAGAGCTGCTCGAGATGAAATCTTGTTCTCTCACGCCAACCACATGACGGCGTCTGGAAAGTTAAAGAGATATATTAGCTGCACGACTTCTAGGATCGGGTTTTTCGGGTTCTTTTAAGTGCTGAAGATTTTACTGCTAATAAGTCTGAGGACAAACGTCATGTCTTCGATGCTGATGACGAGCTGATCTGTTCGCTGTTTAATGTGAAATAGTAATTCAATATGGCTTGGCCTTTAACAATTTACACACTTAACTGACGTTCTAAAAGAACCAACAAGCATTTCGAAAACCGATTGGGTTCATTTATGACTATTATTTACGTTAATAATGTGCATTTGTGTGACTGTGTGTGTACAGACATTTGTATTAAAGTGGGTCCCTTGGGCTGTTGTGGGGCGCAGTCAATGGTCTGATCGAGGCTCATGATGGGATATTATGACGGAGGTTATGATTGGGTCAATAAGAGGGGAGGGGCTTATAATGTTGTACGCAAATCAGTAGTGGGACCCCACTGTGATATTAATGCAAGTGTGTGTGCGCAAGAGTAAATAAATGGGGTTTTTATTGCCTCCACTGTTCGTCATATTTTAGCTTACCTTTTTAAAATTTAACACACACGATTGTGTCTGAGATACAGAAATAGAAAAATTTAAATTATAAGAAAAATAGACACTAGTAGAATGTTTGAAGCTTACATTTTTACACGGAAAAAAAACGATTCCATTATTTGCTGTTTATATAACAGTGGAGACGAGCGGAATGAACAGCTGCCGTTTCTATAGTTTCGCTTCGCCACAACTGGTGCGCAGAGAGCCTGTTAAGAAATAGAAAGCCAGACCAAAGAAAAGGAGAACAAAAGCCATTTCACCATTGTTGCGTATTCCATTTTTGATTCCTCTGAGCTTTGAGAAAAGGTCAGTGAAAACAGAAAATGAATTCATTTATAGTCTGTCCTTTTCCCCGCTGTCGCCCGCAGACATTGATCCGTCCTCTGTAACCAGAGTAACAGCCAGCGTTCTTTAAACCTCACCCAGAATCATGCACCAGAAAGTGTTGATTCATCATGTGGCCGGGTCATCGTCATGTGACTTCTGACTTAAAGCTTCACAGCAAACGGAACACAAGCTTTGGATAATAATAATAATAATAATAATAATAATAATTATTATTATTATTATTATTATTATTATTATTATTATTATTATTTCGATTTGTTGAACAATCATTTGCATGAGCTGAATGTACCGGTTATTTCACCCTGCGGTCCACGTCTATCTGTCTATCCATCCATCCATCCATCCATCCATCGATAGATAGATAGATAAATAGATAGATAGATGGATGAATGGATGGATGGATGGACGGACAGACAGACAAACAGACAGATAGATGGATGGATAAATAGACAGATAGCGATAGAGACAGAAGGATGGATGGATGGATGAATGGATGGATAGATAGACAGAAATAGATAAATAGACATCTAGATAGACAGACATGGATGGATAGACAGACAGACAGACAGACAGACAGATAGAGAGATGGGGACCGCAGGGTGAAATAACACAAAGACTAAAACCAAGGTGGTACGTGAAATTATGTGAAAAAAAAGGGTTTTTTTTGGGGGGGGGGGGGTAGCAGTTAAAAACTATATAAAAATATGAGGCTTTTTTTTTTCTTTTAAATTACAAATGCCCCAGATAACACTGCGAGCCGTCTCTCCTCTCCTCTCCTCCGCTGACAATCCATTTTTCCCCCTGTAGATCTGACACCTGAGCACTTATGTGAAGGTCCTAAAGATCTGCAGAGGACACCAGCCCCTCCACCCCATCCCTTTCTCCTCCGTCATGTTCTGCTATTACACTCCTCCTCTATTCCGTCCATCCGATGGAAAGGTCACTCCGCGATTCTGCCTCTTTCTCTAAATTGGCTGTTTTTGCTGTTAGCGCCACGGCTCAAGCTGTGATTTCCGAGGTCTTGTTTACGAAGCCGGATTGGTCGGAAAAACCCACGATATTAAATCAACAGTCCGAGGCTTTCGCGGCTTGTTTTTTTATTTCCCCACAACTCTGCAGTTTCTATATTCCACGCAGCTCTGCCGACGGCCCGGAGCGCAAAAATACTTTCATTTTGTCAGCAGATAGGTGGTTCTTCACAGCACCTGCTCTCCGTCAGCAGCCATTACGCCGTGATCGTAAATACATTCAGCTCCGATCGAAGCCCAGCGGCGCCATGACGGTGGACACGGAAGCCACCTGTGTGTGTCAGTGTGTGTGTGTGTGTGTGTGTGTGTGTGTGGAGTGGAGAAAGGTTGTGATATTGACCTTGTTCTCCTCCTGCAGGGATCGACAGAGACTCAGTGGCGTCAGGCAGACCTGCCGCAGCTCCAGGGCTGGGCCGAGAAGGGACTGCTGACACAGCCAAAGATGGTAAGACCCATCAGAACTGCCCGTCTCACCCCTCGTGCTGGTTCTGTGAATCTGTGGAGTGAGCACGGAGTACTTTACTTTACTTTACCGTCATTTGGCAGACGCTTTTATCCAAAGCGACTTACAAAAAGAGGAGCAAGTGAAGCAATTTGTCTACACTAGGCTACAGTAGGCGATATACACAATGTCTACACAGGCAATATAAGGCAACTCGCTAGACAGAACAGCATGACATTCAGCAGTTTAATCAGTGTTAAGGTGCTGGTGAAAGAGCTCAGTTTTTAGTGCTTTTATAAGTAGTACTGCTGGGTGTGCGACAGAGCTGTATTTGTTTATGCTTGTGTCTATTCAGGCATCTTGGTGTCACACTTGTCTGTTACATTTCTGAATTTGCTTGATGTTTTAATGTCTCTTTGTAAATTACATTCACGCTACATTTACGCTTTTTGAAGATGGATGGATGGATGGATAGACAGACAGGTATTGACAGACAGACAATGATGGATGGATGGATGGATGGATGGATGGATGGATGGATGGATGGATGGATGGATGGATGGATGGATGGATGGATGGATGGATGGATGGATGGATGGATGGATAGATAGATAGATAGATAGATAGATAGATAGATAGATAGATAGATAGACGTGGATGTATTGATGGATGGATATATGGACAGACAGACAGACAGATAGACAGACTACAGAGATAGATGGATGGATTGATGGATGGATATATGGACTGATAGACAGACAGACAGTGAGACAGACAGACAGACAGATAAATATGGATGGATGAACAGAAAGACAGACACTTACGTGTCCCACATTTTACATCAGCTCTTGTTTTTTCAAAGAAAGCGAGAGGTTAATCTTCCCACTCTTACACTAGTGATACAAAAGGGTTACAGAACTTCGGCTTTGATTTGCACAGCGCACACAGAGAAGCAGATGTTATTTCTGTCTCTGGTGTTTCCTGTTGGATTCAGCCACGTAAGTGCAGACGAGGACTGGCATCAGACGCCTCTGGTAATGACTGAAGAGCATTACCAGTGAAAACACACATCACAATACAAGCCTGACATTTTATCATCTTAGCTAATAAGGCCATTAAAGAGACGCCGCCAAATGGCAGGTATCAGCGACGCGCTGCGAAATGCATCCATCCGCAGTTCTGCGCGCACACACACACACACACACACACCAGCGCCGCGTGACTCAGGGACATTGAACTGGTTGAACCTGTATTTTTATCCCAGTCCTGACATCTTCTGAAGGCATTTATGTAAGACAGAGTGGCAGAGTCATTTATGCTTTTAGAAGATGCTTGGATAGATGGATGGATGGATGGATGGATGGATGGATGGATGATGAATGGATGGATGGATAGACAGACAGACAGCGAGAGAGACAGACAGATAGATAGATATATAGATAGATAGATAGATAGATAGATAGATAGATAGATAGATAGATAGATAGATAGATAGATAGATAGATAGATAGATAGATAGATAGATAGATAGATAGATAGATAGATAGATAGATAGATAGATGGATGGCTGAATAGATAGATAGCGATAGAGAGACAGAAGGATGTATGGATGGATAGATGTATGGATGAATGGATAGATAGACAGATAGATAGACAGATAGATAGACAGACATGAATGGATAGACAGACATGGATGATAAACAGACAGACAGAGAGAATAGATAGATAGACAGACAGACAGACAGATAGATAGCGAGAGAGACAGATAGATAGACAGATAGGTTGATGGATGGATGAATATATAGATAGCGATAGAGACAGAAGGATGGATGGATGGATGGATGGTTAGATAGATAGACAGAAAGATAGACAGATAAATAGACAGACAGACAGACAGACAGACAGACAAGGAAGGAAGAAAGAAAGGATGGATGGATGGATAGCTAGATGTAACACATTTATGTAAGACAGTGGCAGAGCCTCGGCCTTCTCTAACACACACACACACACACACACACACACACACACACAAGCACACACGCGCACACACACACACGCACACACACACTTCTCCAGAGCTGAGCCGAGCAGAGTCGCTGAGAAACGGTCGTCGTATCTGCCATCACAGAATAAAGGGCGTGTAATCTAGGGCTACTGTTGATGTCTGTCCCCCGGCTGACACCCAGGCGTGTGTGTGCGTGTGTGTGTGTGTGTGTGTGTGTGTGTGTGCGTCTGCCCACAACAACTGCAGCTCAAACTGAAAGAGCAAGCTAGGATTTGCTCTTGCCTGCATCCAACATTTCCATCCTATTCAGAGATGCTGTAAGCGTTTTCTCTCTCTCTCTCTCTCTCTCTCTCTCTCTCTCTCTCTTCTTCACGAATGTCATGCGTAAACCTCTCCACTGCCTGACAGATATCATTGGCATAACTGTCACAAACAATACGACGTCTGGCGAAGCCGACGGCTCAATAAGTCTGGAGATCGCAGGCCTGTTCATCTTAACGCTTGACAGGATTATGACCCCGGACACAGCGTTTCACTTAGCGCCAAAAACCCGCTTAATTCGCCTGTGTTAGCATACGTTAGGGAAATGGGAGCTATGATAGTCGTCTAGCGCGGAATTAGCATTGTGAAAGTCACTGTCGCGAGAAATGTGACTATTTTAACGCCAAACACTCTACTTGACAATGATGGGAGTTCAAGTACAAGAATTATAAGATCAATGCGTTCTCAAAGGCTCGCTCTGTAATTGGCCATTGAGATTTATGTAGAAAACATATGAACCGTATTTTGAGCGTATTTAAAAAACGTTTTAAAGAAACAAAGTGCTTGACAAAATGTAAAAAAAAAACACAGGACATGACAAAAACGAAGAAATGGAAACCAATTGATTGACACAATTAGAAGAAAAAAAAAGATGAAGACGATTGACAAACTGTAGGGATAGAAACAAAGTGACTGACAAAATGTAAAAAAAAAAGTGATTAACATCATGTAAAAAACAAACAACATGATTGACAAAATCTCAAAGTAGAAACATAGTGATTGACAATATGCAAAAAACGAACAAAGTGATTGACAAAATCTCAAAATAGAAGCAAAGTGGTTGACAAAATGTGAAAAAGAAACAAAGTGATTGACATAATGAAATTGAAATGAAAGTGACTGTAGCGAGAAATGTGACTGTTTTAACGCCAAACACTCTACTTGACAATGATGGGAGTTCAAGTACAAGAATTATAAGATCAATGCGTTCTTCGCTCTGTAATTGGCCATTGAGATTTATGTAGAAACCGTATTTTGAGCGAGCGTGAATGGAGGCCACTCTCTTCTGTCGGAGGTCAAAGCTTTTCTCATCTCGTGAGGATGAAACACCTTTCTGCTTCTAGAGGTAATAAAACCATCGGTCTGGTTAAACACAGGCTTCGCGCACACACACAAAAACAGATGAAATAATGTCTCCGGACCGATCCAAACCAACTTTGGGGTCTTTTGTCTCATTGTGTGATTACATTCATCTATGCTACAGAAAAGTAGCTTATTCCAATAGCTTTGCAGATAGACCGAGATCCATGTACATACGCCAGATATCAACACGCACACTACTTGATATGTTTATTATTGTGCATTTTTTTACTCAAAATACACCAATTGTCAGATGGGGAAAATGTATTCCGTTCGAGAGAAAAAAAACGCACACTTTGATGAAGCGAGTCAAACTTTAGAGTGCCGATTCAGATCTTTTTTTCCTCCTTTTTTTAAGAGCTAAAAATAATCAGAGGTGAATTTCAGCTTAGATCCTTATTTTTTTCCCCCCTCCTCCTCCTCACCTCTATTATTTTCAACTTCTGAATTTCCAAGTCGGAGAGATTACTTTTCTTCTTTCTCGTTCTTTCTTGAATGAGATCTATTCAAAGAGAAGAAATGTATATTAAACAAGGATGATTTTCTGAATCCTCTCTACATTGAGATATAATCACATCTTGCTTGCCATTTCAGGTCATATTTGTTTTGTTTTTCTCTCGTCTCTGGAAATGTTTCGACATAATTGACTCGCAAGTAAGAGATCCTATTGCGAAATGTGCTGCTTTAAAAAAGCTGCTCACAATAATCACTACATTATTTCCTAACAAGGTCAGATTCTAGCAAGCGCACTGTGCTGTTCACAATAAATGACTAAACTGAACTGCAGCCAATCAGAGCAGTTCGAGGGAAATATTGTGTTGTTCACTCTGTCTCTGGTGAAAGCTCCACGAAGCTTGGAATACAAAGATTTTAGATGTGAAAAGAGATGATGTGATGGGTGAAATGTAAAAAAAAGAAACAAAGCCATGGACAAACTGTAGAGATGGAAACAAAGTGATTGACAAAATCTCAAAATAAAAGCAGTGGTTGACAAAATGTAAAAAAGAAACAATGATTGACACATTTTGAAAAAAAAAAAAACCTGGAGAAACTGGAGAAATAGAAACAAAGTGATTGGCAAAATGTAAAAAATGTAAAAAATGAAACAAAGTGATTGACAACATGTAGAAAATGAAACAAAGTGATGGACAAACTTGAGAAATAGAAACAATGTGATTGACAAAATGTAAAATAGAAACAAAGTGATTGACAACATGTAAATTGACTGACACCATTTGCAAAAAAAGAAACAAAGTGACTGACAAGTTGTAGATTTGTTTGTCATTCCCGCGTCACGGCGGGTTATTACACGGCGTCAGACCACGCCAAAGCCGCGCGGACAGCGAGCGAAGGTCAGGTTAGTGTCAGGAAAGGTGTAAAAGCCACACGTCATCCACACGGAGCTGTTGCTTCTGTAGATTCTGTAGACACTTCTTCACACACTTCCTGACAGGAGCACGACACACATCTCCATGTCACCCTTCCCCCTCCCCAAGCAGTCGGGTGACAAAATTAAACACACTGGCAGACTGGCACATTCTTTATGCAAATGGGTGAATACATTTAGCAGCCACGATCTTGAAGAAGAAGAGAGAGAGAGAGAGAGAGAGAGAGAGAACTTTGAAACGGCAAAGCGGCACAGACGAGGACCTCCTCTCTTCTCCTCTCTTCTCCTCTCCTCCTCTCTTCTTCCCCAGGGCCAGTCGGCTTCTCTTCAAACACCTGCTCTTGAAAGCGGGCGGCTAAACCGGTGGCAGTCGCTGGATGCTGAAGGCCTCACATTGTTACCCTGTCAAGTCGAGACCGTCATCAAAACGCAGCTAAACTCTGAAATATCAGTGATTGAATAAGGAAGACGAAGGGAGGGAGGGAAGGAGAAGGAAAAGTCTGGAGCATCATAAACAGTTCTTCTCTAAGTGTGTCATGCATTGTATTATTTAGAGTCAGTCGGAGGTTTCGCAGCAGCTTCTAACAAACGCGCCTCTGTTTCCTTCCTGACATTTATCTGACATTTTGTCCTGTTTCTAATCGATAGACGGCAGTTAGTTTGACGGCTTTTACTAGGGTTTCACCTCAGACGGCGTAACCCGGGGGTGTCCAGACCTGAGGGCAAAAGCGCGCGGGCCAACGTTCTTTCAACCAATAACATTCAATACAAATGTATGCTTATTATAAATACTTTTTGCCACATTTTTTTTTTTCCATTTTCAAGTGTTTAGCAAATTCACAAAAATCACCGAAATAATATTTGAAGACCAACACATGAAAAAAAGGTGTGTCTGGAAAAGCACTTTTGGGAAGATTATACATACCTATGTGTTATAAAATAATAACATACCTAACTTCATTAGAATATTAATTTGTGGTCACATTATATTCATAACAGAGGCTGTGGGGCGTTAAAACGGGCAGCAATTAGGGTTTACTACTTTTAATACACCAAAAATAAGGATGCATACTGCAGGGGGCGGGGCTATTTTGGTGGGTGGGGAAATGGGGGGCGGGGCCACAACAAAATACTTGGTGATACAGTGATCGCAATGTACAATTTTCAGGAAAGTGCGAACACTGAAACATAAAATAAACTGTCTTTAATTGATATACAGTAGGTCTTTCTCTTGTACAAATGAACAGACGTTTCTAATGATAATTGTGTTTTTTTGTGTGGCTAAAATATTTGTAATTTTTTGCAGTAACAACTATCCAAACATGAAAACAGCACATACATAAAATAGCTACAAACATCGCTAGTAAAGTTTTTATGTAGCCCATTTCCAATTTAAAAATATAGAAAGTTTCATTTTACTATTTATTTACTATTTTACTAGTTTATTTTCTTTACACATAGGCATTATGTATATGTTAATGTTTCATGCAAAAAAAATAATGCTTATGTGTCTGTCTGATCATAACAAATCATCAACTCATAGCAAGTCGTTATATGTATCACATTGGATTGTGATCCACTTACATTGTATTTACAGAATTTTTACAAATTACATTTTGTGACACTGTGTGAAAACCAGACCGATTTAAGAGTTCTAATTCAAGCCGTTCATTTCACTGTGATTTCAGTCGTCGACATGGTTTCACTCAATTAATATGAATTACTTGTGTTTTTATAAACGCGTAGAAAAAGGAAAATTACCAAAAATTGACTACAGATAGATTTTCACAGCCATTATTACCATTATTCAGTAATTAATGAATTAGAATATATAAAAGACCAATCAAACTTACAATGATGTTGTTTTACAAGAGACGATGAAAAATACACAACACAACTCGTCCCGTAGTGATTGATAATGGGACGCGCTTTTATAATCTGAAATGGGACGAGGGGTGACCCTAATTGTGCCCCGGACCTGGTTTGACCTTTAACCCTTCTTCTTCTGCAGATAATGGACTTGCCTTGTTTGACCTTTAACCCTTCTTCTTCTTCTTCTTCAGATAATCAGTAACATGGAGCCTCAGGTGACGAACGGGCCCAACTCCGCCACGGCCAACGGTCCCTCCAGCAACAGCCGCAGCTGCCCATCGCCAATGCAGACCGGCCCCAACGATGACAGCAAGACCAACCTCATCGTCAACTACCTGCCCCAGAACATGACCCAGGAGGAGTTCCGCAGCCTCTTCGGCAGCATCGGCGAGATCGAGTCCTGCAAGCTGGTCCGCGACAAAATCACAGGTACGAACCAGATCCTGGCTAAACTGACCTTCTGTTCAAGAATTAACACCTATTGACGTTTTCAATTCAATTCAATTCAATTCAAAAAACTTTATTCATCCGCAGGGGGAAATTGCTTTTTCGGTTACAGTTGCTCACACAAAAGAGAAAGATAATAATAATAATAAAAGAAGAAAAAAATAGAAATGTACATCTGCATACAAATCTCGGTATAATACAAATAAGTAAAAAGTGAGTAACAATACATTTGTTTGGGTTTTGTATTAATTTCCACTAAACTGTTGTTTGTAGACATATTAATACTGCTGTATGTACGTGAATATGAGCGCCTTGCGAATATAAGCACCACACTGATTTCTCAAGCACAGAATAAAAGTTCCAAAAAATATAAATAAATAAAATATCTGGCTTAATACTCTTGGTGAAAAACTTTTTTTTCTTCATTTAGCAAACCTAACTTGGGAAAATCTATTTTAGTAATCGGAATAATCACTAAAAAAAAATAGATTATCTTTATTTCTTCCAGTGTCATTTAGCCACTGCCAAGTGTCTTAAAATGTGACTAATGTCTCTTTATTTTAGCAATGGAGATAATAAAAGCACACATGCATTTCTTCCTCCGGAATTATTATTTAAAAATAAAGAGGACACAGTGCAGAAACACGCCGCTGCATAAAAAACGACGCATTTCCATTTATCTGTGTTTAATCCTGACTTGAAATATAAAAAAAAATATGGCAGCTTATATTTTTGCGCATATTTGAAATATGATTTTTTAAAATCTGAAATACGATCATGTAACTCACCCCCCAAGTTTTTGAGCATCGAAAATTGGAAAAAAGTTGACGCTTATATTTGCGTAAATACGGATACAGTATATAAAATCTATGATGTATATAACTATAAATGAAGGAAAAACCAACATCGAAAACTAAAAAATGGCCTCTTAACAAATACTAAAGCAGCGGAATAGGTTAAGACCATCTACACCGAAACCATCGCTTCACTGGATCTGACTCCAGTTGGAAGAAAAAGTGTAAGTTGGAAGTGTTGGATGTGAAGGACTATCCCTTTTGTTTACAGAGCCTGGAGAGAAAGAGGACATAGAGGTTTTTAAGCAGCACTCCCTTGCTAATCAGTGTTCTAATCCCAGCGTAGTGACGATGTGGGTGGTAAGCAGATGGATGGGGAGGCTGCGCAGAAATAATGCCAGATAATGGCCTCCATTTTATATCCTACTTAGTAACACTTCGCTCTGGATAATCGCATTAAAACAGGGCCAGGCCTAAAGCCACTGCTTTTGAGACAAAAGGAAAAGGAGAGCGAGTGAGGATGGGAAAGATAGAAAAAACAAAAAAAGCTTGGCCGCTGACCACAGCTTTCGTAGAATTCCATTGCCAGGCCGTCAGATGGTCCGGTGAGAGAATCGTTGTTGACACACACTCACTTCACAATCTACACACGTTTATCTGGAAATACAGTAGTGCGCCGACTTACGAACGTCTTAGATAACAAAAATCCAGAGTAATGAAATGCGTCTTCCAGAGTATCGAAATGTGCCGCGAAAATGTCGTCCAGAGTTGCGAAATATTTTCACCTGCGCGAAATCTTTGTCAAATAAGCAAGAAACAACACAAACACTAGTTTTTTTCGTTTCTTGATGTTGGTTTTTCCTTCATATATAGTTATGTACATCATAGATTTTATATACTGTATCCGTATTTACGCAAATATAAGCGTCAACTTTTTCCAATTTTAGATGGTCAAAAACTTGGTCAAACTCTGATAGAAAAAATTCACATTTCATTTAAAAACTCATTTAAAAACTCTATTATTAAAAGGCGCGTACACAAACACGCCCGCGATTCACCTGGATGTCTTGCCGCGTTCTGGCGAAACACACACGGCGCGGTAAACGCCGCTCTTCCCGCTACGCCGCTCTTTGCTCTGGCGTCCCAGGGGTGCAATTTTCCAGTTGAGAATTTTAAGCTAACAAATCTCTTCTTGATCATTGCGAAAGCTGCGAGAACTCGGAGGCTTCAAGGTCTGTCTAGTGCCATCATTAGCGGCTGTCTGGGCTTCAGGATAGATTGCGGGCATCAGCGTGTCATAATATTTGACCGGATCCGTCTTGCCGAGCTCCTGGTTCGGCTTTTATCACTGCGGTCTGGACGTTGACAGGAAGTGACTTGTGGGCGAATCAAAGGGTGGCGCTGAGGGGAGAGGCTTTCACGTGACGCTTGAAAGCAACAAGGTGAGAAGCGCAGGGTCTTTGCGGCGGAATAGACGAGCTTCTTCTTTTCTTTTCTCTTCTCTTCTCCTTCCCCCGCTCCTGTCAGCTTTGATGAGACGCAGTGCAGTGATGGAGCGTTTGCCACGGTTACTGTTCTCTCGCCCTCTCCAGCCCGGGCCACACACACACACACACACACACACACACTTCCGGTCTTATCACTGCGTTTTGACCTCGAGCAGAACACGCAATACACTGGAGATCCGAGGGTCAATCTTTTATTTAATGCGCTCGTCTAACATGGATCTTTCTTGATAGAACACTTTTCATGCTATTTCACATTTTTCAGGCAATATATAAATCTGTTTATTATTTTATATATCGAATTATGTTATAATGTTTATATACCGTATGTGTATGTTGTGTTATGAATCTTTCTATTAGTTTTTCTCAGCTGTAAACACGGCAGCAACAGAAATGTGCAAACAAAACATTGGAAATAGAAATATAAAATAAAATAAACCCTCAACAATCCAAAGACGGAACAATTTCCGGGAGATTTAGAATTTACAACATAATGTAGAATATACATAGCATAGAGTAGAATATAAAGTTCTACTGTTGAGCATTAATGTATTGTGGGTTGGCAAGAAAAGAGGAAAAAATTAAAATAAAGTAAAAAACTAAAAATTATATATCAATGTGAGATGACTTTAGGTAGAGAACATTTGTTGAATTACCCTATACATAAATACATAAATACATGCATACATACAAACATACATATATATCTAACATTTGCATACCCACTTTGCATATTTATATACGGAATCTCTATTGGCCAAGTTGCGAACGACAAGGAATTGAGTTTGGTCTGACTCCGCCTTTTACCCTCTTTTTGCAAGTATTAACATAAATATATAAATGAAAGAAAAACAAAACAATGATATACATAGGTGAACATATAGACATATACCCATGCACATATTATTCTTTGTACATTTGTACATTTTATACACTGTATATTATATATTAGATACAAAGATAGTTCACAGTTAATTGTAAAGCTATTTTTTAGACTTACGTTTTATTGACATTTTGTGTATCACAAACTTTATTTGCTTTAAAAAAAATCTGTGTAATAACTCACAAAATAAACTATCCGGAACAGTCTGTTCCCAAACAAAGAAATAGACACATTGAAATGAAATAATGAGTCGTTACCCGACAAAACACAATACCGACAAATGCGTGTTTTGCTCATTAATTTGTAAAAACTGCGGAATTATTTATCCACGCCGTGGATAAAAAAAGCAGCGGTTCAATATTTATCGCGTTTATGTAAACTGTCAGCAGAAGAGACTTTATCACATCTCTCACAGCAGGAAAAGCGCTTTCAGAATCCGTCAGCACGCGGATTGCGCGGAGGAAAGCAGATGGCGGCGCTGCTAACGTAGCGGAAAGCTTTTGTTTTTAAAGGTTCGAGTCTCGGCGCGGAATTCACACGTCTCCAGCCACCTCAGCATCACCCAGCCCGGATAAACACGCAGCCCTCGGGGAGCCACGCTCATTTCCTTCTGAGCCAGACAGCGCAGTGAACAAAAAGTTTTAATGGAATATATTAAGGAAGGGTCGACGCTTGTGGCTATCAGCACAAAGAGGAATGGAACGGACTGATTGAGCGGCGGTTCGGAGGAGGAAGAGAATTGGATGCTTGTCGGCCTCCTGATTCTTTCCCGCGTGAAAATGAACACAATTGTGTTTTTAATGACATATGGAGGCGAATGGATGAGGCTTGCGCTTTTCCATCTGATGAGAGCCGCAAAAATAAAAAGAGCGAGCGCACAATCTTCTGTTCATATTCTCCGAGCGGTAAATAATTACCGCGCGATTAAAAATGGCTTCCGCGAAACCGCGCATTCCCCCCCCCCCCCCCCCCCCCCCCCCCCCCCCCCCCCCCCCCCCGCGTACAAGCCACTTCCTGCGCGAAGCATGCGGCACACGCTATCTCTTCCAGCCGGCTTTGTCGCCTGCCATCGCGCTTCATTATTTCCTCCTTCTCGCCCGATCCACAGATGCCATTGTTGGTATTTAATGGCTTGGCAGCGGCTATCAGTTCGCTCTGTGTTTAACACTTGTGTAGCTCACATCAAAGCTTGTTCAGGTGCTCTGCCCACCCTGCCATCTGTCTCACCGCTGACCTCCGCGCCACGCCCGCTGTCTGATGCCAAGCACGCTAACCTTAGCGCCAAGCTGGGCTGACGTTAATACAGAGGCGTAAAGAGTACTTGAGTAAACGTACGCATACGTGTTGTGTAAGTTACTCCAATACAAGTAAAAAGTCACCACTGTAAAACAGACCCAAGTCAAAGTAGCAAAGTATCACATTTTAAAACAACTTGAGTATTTTACTCATACTCTGTTTAGGCTAAAATAAAACAAAGAAAAGTGGAAAAAATATTCATGAGGTTTTACTCTTTCTAATACAGAAATGACATTTTTTTTCCTAAAAATTTTGTTTAAAAAAATGTTGAAACAAAATAAAGAACAAAAATAATAATATAAAAAATAAATAAATAAAATTCCGAGCTAACTTTGATGTGATTCTACGGAAGTCATTTAACCGTTCATCACGTTCATTCACGTTGCACCAAAAAAATGAAGCTAATATATAGTCACGTCACAGTGTTTTCAGCATGTTAGGCTTGATTACACTACAATACCACTGTAAAGTCAGGGAAGATCTGTAGAGTTTAACGTAACAATAAATTCACATACAGTCACGCCTCTAATTCACGTCCATGTGGTTTCTAATTCACAATCAGCTTCCAGTATCTTCAGCAGAATATAGAAGGCAAAATCACCTCGTTTGCACAAGAAAAGAAACCGATTATGAAACCGATAAAAATCGATTATGGTTGGCACAATCACAATGTAACGAGTAACGGTCAATTCAAATGTAGTGGAGTGAAAAGTACTGCTACTCAATCACAAATGGAGTGGAGTAGAGAGTAAAAGTTGCTTATATTTTTGATACTCACTACAAGTACGAAGTAGCCAAAAACATACTTAAGTAAAGTTAAAAAAAAAAAAGTACATTAACTCAAGTACCTCACACCTCTGGCGACGGTGAAGATCACGGGTCGGATTGGACTGTTGCGTCCATCGGCTTCGGAGAAAAGTGTCGGTCACGTGCGAAACTCCTGGAGTCAGACGTCTCTGCGCTCCTTCAGAGATGGAACCAACATACTGATGAAAAACTGCGGGGAAAAGCAGATGTAGCGGCATGAAAAATTCATCGTGGTTTGATGTTTGCAAACGCACGTTGAGGTTTGAAACACCTCGGTGAGTGTTAGCCTGACGCCAACGTGCGAGAAAACCTCAATGTCGAGCATGAAGAGAGCTTGTCTGAGGCCGGAGGAGTTATATATGCACTGTTTTTCGTGCTTTATCACGCCCTGGTGGTCACGGGACACGATGGGGAAAACATATGGCGGCGTATCTGCTGGAATCCAATAGAATCGGGACGGAGAAATTCGCCACCTTGGCACGTGTTGGCATGATGACGGACTATGACGTCACCCACGTTCTGGACTAACAAGGACCACGTTTACGGTTTTTGACAGTGACCCCTGTGTCGCCGCCCCTGTGGTGGTGACCGGTATAACAGCAGAAATAACCAATCGGTTATTTCAAATAACCAAGAAAAAAACTATGGATCTGTTAAAAATACTACTACTACTACTACTACTACTACTAATAATAATAATAATAATAATAATAATAATAATCATAATAATAATAATCAACTAAATTCATTAGGCGCCTTTTAAGACACTCAAGGTCGCCTTACAATGGAGCACAACACACGCACACACACGCACACACACACACACCATTTGCCCGGCGGAATGTTACTAATCCGTTACAATTATACGAGGCTATTTACTCTCTATCCAGTTTGATAAAAATGTGCCATGGGAAAAACTCACAGTGCTTGATTATTTTTATCAAAATCTCGTTTTCTTTATTTTCATCATGGCGGACGATTTGAATGCTAATAACGGCGTTGTTGGTTTTTTTTCTGGGATGTTGGTATTCCACAACCCGAGTCTGTGGCCTTATGGGTCTTATGGTGCGTCTTCTATGGCGAAAAATACAGTAAATGAACTTGAAGTTGACGATAAAGTGAGGCGAGTACGATGACACTCCAGCACGCGTTTTACATAATCCCGGAGTGTTTCGTTCACGTACGTTCGGACACCAAACATCCACTAATTCCCTGAAATCCTCCAAATATTCAATAATGAAGCTCTTCATCAGATGGTGAACTTCCTCAGAGACGTTACCTTGCAGTCGTAGCTTGGCATGAGCGGCTGCCAGGCGTGTCATCTAGCATGCGGGCGCTGACGTGGCGTCGCTGGGCTGTCCCAGATTCTTCGTTCCTTTTCCCACGCAAACTCCGCCCAGAAAGCCCACGCGCCGCGGGCAACACGCCAACACGCCGCATCAGGGCGGGAGATCCCTGCGTCTTCCAGCTGTCGCGCAGTAAAGACAGTCTCACACACACTCACAGTTGTGGATTTGACATTATTAGTTATAAAAGTATGTTGAGGATATTTGTTAGAATAGAATTGAATAGAAAAGAAAAAGAAACTAATAAAACAGAATATAATACAGTAGAACATAAAGAAATAGAATAGTATAGAACAGAATAAAATAGAATAGACTAGAATAGAATAGAAAAAGTAACAGAACAGAATAGAATACAACAGAACACAAAGATATAGAATAGAAAATAATAGAATACAAAGAAAAAGAAACTAATAGAACAGAATAGAATACAACAGAACATAAGAAATAGAATATATTATAATAGAAAAAAAAAACTAATAAAACAGAATACAATAATTCATAAAGAAATAGAATAGAACAGAACAGAATAGAATAGAATAGAATAGAATAGAAAAAGTAACAACAGAATACAATTGAACATGAAGGAATAGAATAGAACACAATAGTATAGAATAGAACACAAAGAAAAAGAAACTAATAGAACAGATTAGAATACAATAGAACATAAAGAACTAGAATAGAATAGAATAGAATTTTTTTGAAGGCAAATTTTGTTGAAGCGTTTAAAAAAGCAAAGACATTATACTGTACGTACACATACCATTTAAATATACAATACTGGTATACATTTTATAATTCCAAACAAGAAACATATTACTTAATATTTGCTAAATGTACAACCTTGTACAAAATTGTAAAGAAAAAAATGCAATGCTTAAGAATGAAGATTAAACTGTTAATAAAATAATAATAAAATTAAATTAAGTAAAAAACTTGTGTTCAAGGCAGCTTTTTGCAGTCCTCACCAGTGTAATTGTTCGTATTCAATTCAATTGTTGTGTTTGATTTTTATCCATTACATGATTCATTACAATCAATACATTCATTACAAAGTGCGGTCTTTATACCTAAAATTTTGTAATTAAAACAAAGCATGCCAAACCTCGACCATGTGTAAGCCACAAACATATTCCCATAAAATACTTACAAATAGTCGTACATGAGATAAAAATTGCAATTTTGATTGCTTTTTGTGTTAAACAGAAGGACTTTATTGACCCAGGGTGCGTGAGTTGTAGATTTAATTGTCAGAAATGACCGAAAAGCCAAGCACAATTTCATAACTAAGCAGTCCGTCCGGCGATGTCGGAAAACTCAGAGTTGACACGAAGTCAGGTCGGCTAATGTCTTTACGTAACCTCTCAGCAGAATAAAGGTCTCTAATGCAAATCCAATCAGAAGGAGGCATTTGTCTGGGAGGGAGCACTTAGGCGTCCCTTAAGTGTTTCATGTACAAATGGCTGGAATTGAAGCCATTAGATGCCATGATAAACAGCATTAAGAATAGAGATTATCTCATTGCACCGTGCGCTATCGAATTACGCTTCAGTCAGGCCCGCTCACTCCGGATAACACATTACACGGATCATTCGGGAAAAAGTCCCGGCGTAGTTTGCCGCAGTGACGTGACTGTAGGTTCGGATGACAAGGGGAAGCGAAAAGGCCTTTGAAATGTCTTTTGCGGACGTGTTCCTGTCCCGAGATGCTGCAGCAGCAAGGACGACATGTCAGGCACATGTGTTTTGACAAATCGAAATGGATTTTCGTCCTTTCTGCCTTCCACATCCCAAACTGCATTTCAGTCTGACCGAACAGATTTCCCCGTCCGTCTCCAGACATCAAGGTGCATCAGCCTCGCCGCCTCAACAAACTCTTAAAAAACTAAACCGCTTGGAGCTGAGGACGCAACGTGGAGCAGGAGCAGAGGTGTCAAGTAACAGAGTAATACTACTTCCTTACCTAACTAAAGTAGAAATGTCGCTTACTTTTACTTTTCTAGAGGATTTATTTTTCCGCTTACTTTCTACTTCTAATTCTTGATTTTATAGGCAAATACCGGCACTTTCTATTTGTTACTTCTTCCAAACCAGCCGCGTTAACATTTCAGTCTCACTTTTTATTTATCTTATACTAGATATAAAGGGGATAATGTAATGTTGAAGCTAGATTTTCAAACATAAGAGTTCATATTTAGGTCGTTATTTCATAACATATGAAATTTCATAACAAGAATCAATTTTGTTACAAGTTTTACAGATGTGTCAACCTCCGAGAAGCCTGTGTGATTTAGAGTCTTGAGGCGGCTTTTTTTTCCCTCGCATTACTTTTACTTTTATACTTAAAAGTAGTTTTATCAGTATTAGTAACGCAACTTTTACTTTCACAGAAGTACTTTTAAACTGTAATATCTATACTTCTACTTAAGTAACGAAAGTGACTACTTTTGACAGCACTGAGCAGGAGTGTGTGTTGCTGGAGGCTGAGTTGTGTTTGCTACAACGCTCATCTCATTTCCAATCAATGGAAGCACTGGGCCTTTAAATTATGCATCAGCGATTGATGTAGGGAGAGAGGGAAATTAGCAGGAATCCAGCGTGAAGACTTTTCACAGGCAGGCCAACGGTGGAAATCAGACAAATTCATCTGTGGTTGCGAAAAAGCTTTGATGATAAATGATGCTGAGCGAGAAAGACAGGAAGTGATACGGAACGTGACACAAAGAGGAAGGAAGGACAACCACCACCAGTGATGGGAATAATCGCGTTATAAACTAACGGCGTTACTTTTTTCAGTAACGAGTAATCTAACGCAATTACTTTTTCTAGAAAGAGTGTACGTTTATTATTGTTACTTAGATCTGGTACTTTGCTAACTATTATATTGAGAACACGTCTTGTTAAACGGTTTACTTTTATTAGTTTTATTTGTACGTTGAATTCTTTAAGACGCATAATTTATATTTAGACGTTTTTGTTGGCAAGCTGTAGTCGGTGCAATACAAAGTAAAAGTTATAAACCATCTATTGATGTTTTCTACACTATACTAATTCACTAAACTAATAATATTTACAATACTATTTTGAATTTTATTGACCTCTCTCACATTGTCCCACAACAAAATTAAAATATTAAATTATTAAACGGTGCTTTATAATAATCATATATTTTATTTAGTGTCCATTTCATTCTTTTAATATATTTTATATTGACAGCAGCCAAGTTATTTGATAAATAAAAAAAAAATTGTCGCAAAAAGTAACACAATAGTTACTTTCCCTGGTAAATGTAAGAGTAAGTAAGTAAGAGGCTGTTTTTGTCATTGTATGTTGTACAACAAAATTTCTTTCGGTAGATCCCCGCGTCCAGCAGTAATAAAAATAAATTAAAAATTAAAAACCAGCATGCAATACAATAAGCACAATAATAAAAAAAAATGTACAGGAAAAATAAACAAAACAAAATAAATAAATAAAATATATAAATATAAATGTATGAAAGAAATATAAAATATAAATATAAAAAGGCAGTTGGTTACTTTTATGGTTACTTTTATAACGATGTAACTCAATTACTAACTTAGTTACTATTTGTTAGAAGTAACTAGTAACTGTAACTATCTATTTTTTAAGGAACGTTCCCAACACTGCTGGACACACACACACACACACACACACACACACACACACACACACACACACACTGACTCCTGCTGCTGAGGTAAGAGGCGTAATGGTTCCTCTCCCTCCAAACAGCCTCAATTTAAATGAGAGAGAAACATCTCATTCTTGGCGTTTAACTCAGCATGCTCCTCAAACGCTCCAGAGAGCTGAAGAAGACCTTCCTCATCATCCTCATCCTCACTCTCATCCACACACCGTCTGCGAGGATCATCAGCAGCGGTGATGTCACAACTCCGCCATACCATGTCGTGTGTCATTTCTTATTTGTAAAGAATTTCCGTTTGGCATTTCGGTCAACCTGGACACATGTGTTAGCGAATTTATTTTACGATGTCTCAAACCTGCAGGATTGCGTTTTGCTTAAACACGTGCTCTGTTATTTTAGACTGATTTTGATTGTACATTCGCACAGTATAGAAAACCATTAATAACCATATAATAAGCTGTATCCTGACAGAGTTTACCATATCAGACGACGATAAATCGATAAATACAGTATTTTTCGTCCCTTCGTCACCAAATCAGACGCGGTGTGAAAGAAAACAGAACGCTTGTTTTTACCACGGTTGTAGTTTCTGCGTGCACCAGCAGGGTGCGTGCCAACTAAACCGTGCAAATCAGCCCGATCTCTCTCACACACACACACACACACACACACACACACACACGGCCTCACATAAACGCTTCAGCTTCAGCCGTGTCCCATCGCTGTGAAAAACCCATCAGAAGCCTACACGTTAATAGTCATAAGCTGTTTATTTGTGGAAAAATATCCTTTTAATTAGTGTTAAGCATTGTGTTCCGTACGAGCCTTTTGCATTTTCCCAAACACGACGGCTCGTCTATCCTGCTGAGGAACAGAAAGTGCTGGAAAAAAAGCGAGATCCGGACTCATTAAAAACTCATTAGAACGGCAGTGCATCATTTAAGTTTACCATTTTAACAGTCAATTAAAACATATATGTTAATGTAACTATTATACTAATTATGCTCCTCGTTCTCCGTGGCGTCTTGATGTTCATTGCTTATTTCTAACGCGCTCTCGTAAAATCTATGGAGTCAGATTTGTGCCAAAAATATCAAACGTAAATTTCGAAGGAATGAGTGAAAATGCTTCACATTTCTGTGTATTATATTTATGTTTTTAATTTTTTTGCTTGCAATTACGTTTGTTTGGTTTTTTCGCTCGCAATATTCACATTTTCGTATGAAACTTTTTTTTTTCTCTCTCTGATTAGGAATGTGTTTAAAGCGCTCACTAAACTCCTCCCCCTATTCCAGTCAATCACATTCTGACCGTGAATGCAGCTGTCACGTGATGCTTGGGCCAGAAATCCAAACGAAAAAAAGAAAAAAAAAAAAAACGAAAGAAAAATTCAAAGAAAAAAAAACATTTCAAACGAAAACGTGCAAAAAATAAAACAAAACAAACATAAATGTGAAGCATTTTCGTTCGTTTCTTCGAAATGTACAGATATGTTTGGCCCTAATCTGACTCTTTTATGATCACTAATCTGATCATAAAAATCTCGCCGTTTTTTTCTTCGTATTCTCAGTGAAATGATCCCCGACAGGAAGTTGGTTTTCTGTAGATCAAACATGTGAGACGATCTGAGCGCCGTCAAACATTCTGACAGCGTAATGGATTCCTGAAGCCGACCTGACCCCGGCACCAGCACGTGAAGAGATTTTTGTGCATTCTAGGTATTAGTATTGTCACTGCGTGGGTGTGTGAATAAAACGCTGTATTGCGTGTAGGTGTGTGCGCCACAGATGTAAAGAACACGTGTTATATATCAATGCTGAATGAGCCACACAAGTGGTGGCGTTCGTCGTGTCCTTGTGTGGCTGGGTTTTTTTTCGTGTGTCTTCCGTCGTCGACACCAACTGAAGAGGAAAGACGAGCCAGTCGCTTTTCAGGAAGATGATTAAAAGAAAGAACAATGAGCCATTAGTGATAAAGCAAAGGATGAAAGGCTCTTGGCAAAGTACGCAAAAGCGCAAAAAGTACGTGTGACAATTTCTGTGGATTATGTTTGATATTAAGTATAATTTGAATTTATCCATAGGGAATGGATCATAGGGCGATAAAGTTTTCAAATGAATCATTTACCAAATGCTTAAATTGTTAAATGTAGGACTTAAATATTGTGTAAAATATCTAAAATACTAAAATAAAATAGTAAAATACCGCACAGTGTAATATACGTATATGTAGTGTTTCTCTTTATCAACAGACTAATAAACAGAGACATTATTCTGTGGATATATTGGAACAGATCATAGCAGCATAATGTTTTAAAGTAAATCATTTACAAAATGCATAAACTGTTAAATGTAGGACTTAAATACTGTGTAATATATTTCTTACAATATATTGAGAACATGTTAACCATCACAAGGATATGATGTAAATATGCAGAATATACTGTATATAATAAAAATGTACACAAATACTGTTAACGACACCTTTTTATAGTCGTGTTGCCGTCAGTAATTGGTAGTCGGCTCTTATTACAGAAAAACAAAAACAATAAAGAAAAACTCGAATGAATTAGAATGCGAAACTAAGCTGAAGCACAGCTAGACTAAACTCGGCTGTAGCACCAGTGTGAACTAACTAACTAACTCGCCAGAGACAGAGGACTTCACAAGTACTGTAAGACGTTTGAGTACAGACGCACAAAGTTAACAAGCGAAAAGAAATGTCATTAAGAAAACCAATTAACAAGGGCCAGACAAAGTCAAGACAAACACGAGTTTCAAACCAAAAGGACCGAATCCTGACTCCTGTTGGTCTCTTCTCTTGATGGAACTTTAGCATATACGTACTATGTTTACACGTGTATATAAGGAGATCAGTGTGTGTGTGTGTGTGTGTGTGTGTGTGTTTACTGTGCAATCGGCTTTATTTGAGGTCTGATAACGGATGTTAGCGTCACGCCAGATCACGTCAGGCTCTTTCTTCGAGGTCGAGTCTCTGCAGTTTGTCCCCGAGTCGAGACGAGATACGAGATATTTAATAGAGATCAGTTTAAGGTTCCGTTAATGTGCCTGTTCTCGGGGAAATTAAATTAGCAAAATAATTGCCTTGCCAAAAAAAAAGCCCCTTAGAGATCGTCAAAACAACTCGCTGCCGACTTGCTTGAAAGGAGGACAATTTTACTCGCCGTATTGTCATAAACTACAAAGACCCGTAATGAAATTTGGAACCCAAATTAATAATTCATCAAGCCGCTGAGGGGAATCATTTTTTAATGTTCTCAAAACATTAGGAATATGAATACGTTGCATAATAAGTGCACGAGGAGCGTCTGTAGGTGTGTGTTTGCACTTCTTAGCAAACAGCTTGATGGGATGTGTGTGTGTGTGTGTGTGTGTGTGTGTGTGTGCTGGTGGACAGATTCCCTTTGACCGCGTTTGACCTCACCTTTTCCTCAGGCAAGAACTCCGACGGAGGCACGAACCATTCCCAGTGACTTTATGGAAATGCCATCAGGCGAAGGGGCATTACAAAACAGATTGTTTTATGATCCCATTATTGTACGCTTAAACACACAATCATGCACACACACACACACACGAGTCCGCCCACACAACACGCACACACGGTGAAAATGGCAAGACGGCACATGACAACATGGGGCCAAACGCTCGGAGGCAGGAAGAGAAGAGACGCAAAAAAAAAAAAAAAGAGGTATAAATGGAGAGGTTGAGTCGGAGTGTGTTTTCTCAGCGTATCATTATGCTCAGCTCGTCCTTGAAGTTGTACTTTGGGAACACACTTTATTTACACCAGCCTTTCCAGCGCTTCTTTCCTCTCGTCTGGAGCTGGAAATATTCAGATTGCAGAAAACACGCTTGTTCAAATGTAAAGACATGTTTTATGTATAAATTATGAATGAGCCTCTCGAGTGTCTGACACGTCCTTGTGTGTGTGTGTTTTTAAGTGTCCGGTACAAGCGGAGGTGTGTGTGTGTGTGTAAGTTTAAAGCAATGGGCAATTTATAAAGTACGCAGAAGCACACATTACTTTATTTTACTCATATTTCTGACAATAAATCGAGTGAATTCATAAATTGGATATTCATTTTTCTTTTGTGTCTGCTTTATGTTGATTTCTGTGCCCGTTTAAATGGGTAGATTATTTTAAATAATTATAGCTGGGAGTAAATAAATGAGCTTTTTATAATTATTTCTAGAAACACTTAGCATGATGGAAATCAAAAACTCTTATACAGTAGATTTAAAGCAATGGGCCCGCACTACTGGATTTAAGTCATATTTATGCCGACAATTTGAGAAAATGCATAAATTGGCTTTATGTTGATTTCTGTGTTGGTTTACACGTGTAGATTTTTTTTATACAATTAATAGTTATTGCTGGAAACAAATATTAAGGCTTTTTATAATTATTTCTTTATAATTATTTCTTTTATAACAATTAGCTTGATGGAAATTAAAAACTCAATTTAAAGCAATGGGCAATTTATGAGGTACGCAGAAGCCAGCACTACTGGATTTAACAAACACTTATGGCGATAAATTGAGTAAGTGCGTGGATATTTACATATTTTTAAGTTTTTACACACAGTATGTTGATTTATATGCTGGTTTAAAGCAGGAAATGTGTTTTTAATAATATGAATACATGTTGCTCGTAAGAAATATATTAGTATTTTATGGTTATTTCACAAGCAGTCGACTTTTCCAATCTCGATGGAAATTGAACATCTCTTCTAAATTCAATTTCCCAAAATTTCGGGGGGAAAAAAATGTACTACGAGTCCCACAAGTCTCCGCATAAAAAGGAACTAGACGCGCATGTATAATTGAGCACGTGGCTAGCACGACGCTGCTGTTTGCGAAACACTGGTCCACATTTGCCATTCACTTTGTGTTTACACTGTGGACCGAGTGCTGTCGCTTTCCATTAATGAGGATAAGTGCGGCGCTGCTCTCCGGTTCCACTGCACTTGTGTGGCCAGATCTTTTAAGAGAAGGAAAAGAAGAAAAGAGGGAAAAGCCGAAGCACACGGGCCCGGAGCTGCAGGGATCCTGTGGAAGTCAAACAGCAGCTTCACCAGACAATCCACCAGTTTAAAGCTAATTAATTCCACCACACACTTCCCCGTGCCGCCTTAATGGGCAGCGTCTAAATAAACTCACACCAGTCAGCAGCACTCAGGCTGAGGAGACGCCTCTACCGCCATAACTTATGCATCATAATAAATGCTTTCAGGCTCTTTTAAGCCTCGAGGCTTGTGGAGGAAGTGGCCGATGGCTTTTACCCTAATGGCCGTTTTTATAGCTTTCATGCCTAAAGTGTGTGTCTCTTCTGTGTTGTGATCAATCGCAGGGCAGAGTCTTGGCTACGGATTCGTCAACTACATTGACCCGAAAGATGCGGAGAAAGCCATCAACACGTTAAACGGACTCAGACTTCAGACCAAAACTATTAAGGTGGGTTTCATTCTAGCACTGGTGAAATCAAACTGGGAGTGAATTACCGTGTTTTCATCATAAAAAGAGGTTTCGAATCGACTATGCTGCCGAGAGGTTGCTTTTTTCCTGGCCACTGTCGCATTGTGATGATACTCATCAGCTTAACACCAACCAACACATGAATAGAATGCATTTTTAAGATTTTTAAGATATGTGGAATGTTCGTTTGCCGTTTTACCCGCATTTTCGCCAACAAAGCGCGATGCGCAGGCGTGTTGGACCGCGCGCAAACCAATAGGGTGTCGGAATGATGCGTGTTTATACGTCTCATCCAACCACAATCATTTACCCGCGTGATTTGTCCGGATGTTTTTTTTATATTGATTCAACACGGAAATAAATCAAACCGGTAACGCGGCTGGTTTTGAAGAAGTAACAAATAGAAATTACAGATATTTGCTTATAAAATAAGAAGTAGAAGTAGAAAGTAAGCGGAAAAATAAATACTCTAGAAAAGTAAAAGTAAGGCAGATTTCTACTTGAGTTAGGTAGGGAAGTGGTATCACTCGGTTACTTGACACCTCAGAATGGCATCCCGGTGCCTACTGCTCACGCGGGCATCAGACTGAAGGTTTCCTGTGCCAGTGATTAGTACATGTGGCGTACACTGGCTGGTGCTGAGGCAGATCTGACTCATTGAGATGCAGGAGGAAACAGGAAAGCATCTGAAGGAAGAAAAAGGGGGGGAAATAATGTAATTGATATGTAAATGAATCTGCAAATGTCAAATCACCCAGGCGCACAAAAAGAGGGAAACGGCATGAAATAATGTGAATATGCAAAACCAGCGTTTAAAACCAGACTTTTCATAAAGACTGCTCTACTTTATTATAGGTCACCGCGAATCAATTTTCCCGCAGCAAAATACAGACTATTATCGGAGGTACTTTTTTCTGTGAAGCGGCGCAATGATATTGTGTTTGCGTTCGTGGCAATTAAGGAATTGTTCATTATGCGTAGTACACACGCATACATATGTCTACATGCATATCTAAATGTATTGTACAAGTATATGGATGGATGGACAGACACGTACACACACATTTTCTGGGTATGTATATAAATATAATATATAAAAGAGTAAATATATTTGTAGCATTATTCATGTGTGAGAGGATGGATGGATGGATGGACAGGTATAGACGGACATACAGGGATGGATGGATAGATAGAGACATGGATGAATGATGGATGGATGGATGGATGGATGGATAGGTATAGACAAACAGACAGAGAAGAATGGATGGATGGATGGATGGATGAATGAATGGATGAATGGATGTGGATGGATGGATGGATGGATGGATGGACAGGTATGGATGGACAGGTATAGACGGACATAGATAGATAGATAGATAGATAGATAGATAGATAGATAGATAGACAGACAGATAAATTGTTTTGTTTATTTGTTTGTTTACAGAGAGATAGATTTTTATAGAGTACACACACTATCACTAGTGTAAAAGTGTAAAAAAAAAATACATTCTCCCACAATCCCATTTGCACGGCTACGGCAAATTGTGAGTGACGTGGAGGCCCAAACCTGACGGTGTTCTAGACTCCAGACTCTAATCCCAGACCTCTCGCTTACATCCGGCCTAATCTAATCAGATTGGCTTCTGCTTGTTTATGAAAACACGCTGCCTTCCCAACGGCTCAGAAGCGCTTAGCATAACAGCGTAAGAGCGCACGCGTCTCTGGATTTGTGTGTGGGAGCAGGAAGAAAAAGAGAGAGGGATGAAAGAAAGAAAGAGAGAAAGAAAGAAAAGAGTCGGGCTGTTTTTGAGCGAGCAGAGCTCTGTCAAACACGGCGCGCGTGTGTGTGTGTGTGTGTGTGTGTGTGTGTCGCTGGAAGCCATGGCAGACAGAATGACTCAGTGTGTGTGTGCCGATCATCACAGCTTCCTGCCACGCGACACTTTCCTCAATGGCAAAACACACTTTCTGGGAGGCGGCAACACACTCGTGCATAAACACCACACTCACTGGCCAAACACACCACTGGTTTCCACTCCAGTCACGGCACCGAGTCTGAACAACGCTCCACTTAGACGTGTAATCCTGAAAAAGACTGAAAACACACGAGCGCAGAGTCACAAAAAATAAAAACTCACAACTTCAGGGCGACCGTATTTTGATTTCCAAAAAAGCCCCGCCCTCCTCACAGACCGTTACAAAGACCAATCAAACTAATGATGACGTTGTGTATTGCCCAATCAAAAGTAGAAAAGGTGACATCTTCATAAAAAGCTTGTGAGATGATTCGCATGAGATGCTGCTTTAAAAAATGATTTAAAAAATAAATAAATAAAATTATATTATATATATATGGGACAATAGCCGTCCGGTATTGTTTCAAAACGGGGCGCGCAATTTCACTCTCAAATACTTTAAAGCACATGGTGAACGTGTCATGGTCCTTTGAAGAAGTGAATTTATGGAACTCGTCCGGACACGACGTAAAGAGAGGACATGTCCGGGGAAAAGAGGAGGCTCGCTCACTCCATCACTCTACACACCTCACCAAACCATTCAGCACAGCCAATCAGAGAATCCGCTACTGAATTAGCATGTGACTCACTAGCTGAACCGTCCCGCCTGTCAGAAAGCATCATGAGCTGCGTCTGACTCGACCGCTTCTGCACTTAAACACACACAAGAACGAAAACGCTTCGACTTCACCGCCATCGCCCGCTAACCTCTCCAACCGATAAGGCCGGCGAATGGCATGCAAACAGAAGTGGGTAATGAAGCAGGAGGCGTCTTCCGTCTCCTCGCGCACGAACGATTTCCTGCTCGCACGCGCTCAAACGCCAACGCCGATCACAACAAGCAACGCCGCCTCCGTCCGCAAATGTGAGGAGACAAGGTGGTGTTGACTGGCAAACAGGTGGCATCGCTGAAGCACCTGCGCATATGGGGAGCCCATTGCATAATGTCCCGTGTGAGGCAGCGGCGCTGGACAAAAGCAGATCTGAACATGAGAACGTGGCAGTACAAGTCGGTGAACACTCATCAGCTCCGGCAAATGAACTGATAAAGGTAGAAAACACACACACACATATACAGTATATATAAAAAAGTGAATATATTTATAGCTTACAGTAATTTGATGGATGGACGGATGGATAGATAAAATGACAGACAGACAGACAGACAGAGAGAGAGAGAGAGAGAGAGAGATAAGATAGATCGATATATAGAATGACAGTTAGACAGACAGAGAGACAGACAGACAGATAGATATAGATAGACAGACAGACATACAGACAGACAGATAGATATATAGAATGACAGTTAGACAGACAGAGAGACAGGGATGGATGGATGGATGGATGGATGGTGGGTGGTAGTACAAGTCTATGAAACATTAATCAGCTCGGGCAAATGAATTGATAAAGGTAGAAGACAGATGTACGTTTTCAGATACTTTGCACGGTTTAATCCAGCGTCTAAGATACGTTGTAAAAACAGGACGAGTGCGGATGAAAACCCGGCTTACTGAAATTAAATGAACTAATTCTTACTGTTCCCTTTACAAATTAAACTGGCGGAGCATAGATTTCATGCTCATTCAATAGCAGGTTAAATGGCATTTAGATATAAAGGGAGATAAAAAACTAATTATAGATTGTGTTCAAAATGTACTTTTAACCTAAGCCATCACAGAAATGGATTTTAATGTCAACCAACAGTTACTGGTTAAGAAGCCCAAATTATTATCCTGTTCATCCTAAGATGCTTTTTCCATTTCGAGGTGACATGGTGTCAGTTTAAGCATCAGCGAGATACAGTCGACTCAGCGTAATTGGGACGAATCTTAAAGTCCAAATCATCAGTCCAAAAAATTAAAAAATCATTCAAGTCAGGAAGTAAACAAGTCTTGTTAAGAGGCGTATTTAGCCAGAATATTAGGTGTCTGGAGAGTCAGAGCACCAAAGTGATGCTTATGTTCGCATATTAATAGAGTTATTATTTTGTGCCTGAAAAATCATTGAAGATGCTAAGGTGCTTATTCCCGCGGGGTGCTTATATTCGGGTAATTACGATATTTATATTTTTCGTTGAGAGCGTTTAAGACAACTATTTTACTTAGGTAAGAAGATAACTTAGATAAGAGATAACTCAGGACTCATTTTCATCACATTTTTTGAGATATTGAGGGGAAAATGGTCGTTGTGTCCCAATTACCTGAGTTGATTATTATATAAAACAGTCAATTATTATATAAAACATTCGTATTATGTAATTTCATCGCAGAATGTGACTTCGAAAAACAGTCTTTAGTGTCTCTAAAGTTCTTCAAACACATTCAAACACGTTGATCTTTTGCGTCATTGTTCAAGAGTGACCTTCATCCAGAAAGACCTGGAAGTCGAGCTATGAGTGAAAGTAAAGCTATCAATTACGCATTAGCCAATTATCAGAATCTTTATTGGCCAAGTTGCGAATAACAACAAGGAATTGAGTTTGGTCTGACTCCGCCTTTTCCCCTCTATGCATCATGGTTAATTTTTCTTAATCACTTGGAGCTTCACACACACACACACATTCAGCAGGGGTCCAAAAAAAAAAAAAAAAAGCCAACCTCCTAATGTGCTTTTTTTTCCTACGTGATGCCGCTTTTACACCTCCTGCACACCATCTCGCTCTTACACCATCTTCATTCTCCCAGCACTCCATGGAACCCCTTATTCAGACCAGCACCAGCCTCTCAAAAGACCCTCTCCCGCTGTAATACGTCCAAAGAGATGAAATCCTCTCCCTTATAACTTCTAATAAGCGTCTACCAAGGTCATCCTCCTCATACAGCCTGCAACACAACCCCGCCCCCCACCGCGCCGGGATGAAGACGCGGCGTCTAATAGCAACAGACAGCTGGATCTCGGAGTGGATGAGCGAGAGAAAAGGAGATTGGTAATTATCCAAAGTGCAGTTCTTTGCTCTTTTCAGCAGAGCAGGAAAAACGGCATTTAGAAGAGCCCTACAGATGAAATAAGCTGATGATGTATTTCTCCCCTCCGTGCGTTAAAGAGGCTGTTTAGATGAGCACACGGAAGTCTGCGCGTAAAACGGTTGGTTCGCGTTCGCACGCGCTCAGTTGCTCCAAAGACGAACGTCTACGCCGTGTCAAACTCATTTTCCCCGAGGGCCACATCAGCATAATGTCTGTCCTCAAAATGTTACTACATGTAATCATGTCAAATAAATGTAATTCATAAATCACTGTCCCTGGTCCTGTAATGGCCAGGTGTCCCACACAGCTCATTATTCATCATAACTTAATCTTAAGTGACAATTGCAGTTGCGTAGAAAATCTGTTTAACATAAATCCTTTTAAATGTTGTCAGCTTATGAAAACACACATAACTCAAATAATCAAAATGTGAATAAAGAAAAATAGCATAAAACTGTGTAAACACTGCCATGGCTACTGTAGTCGAAAGGCATTGTGGGAAATGTATCTTTTGGTCTAATTTATTTTTTGGCATTTATTTTTAGACTTTTAAGCTCTCGCGGGCCACGTAAAATGACATGGCGGGCCACAACTGGCCTCCGGGCCTTGAGTGAGCCCGAAGTTTGACACACGTTTGACACACGTGATCCACGAAAACAAACAGACGTTCGTTCCGTCCGGAAATCCAGTCGCAACTTCCACTGGCTCGTCATTTTGTTCCACACATGCAGCGACTTCTTCGTGACACTTCTCTGCTTCTCAGCAAAACTCCGGCTTTGGCTTCCTGTCGAGGTGTGATGGAAGAAATCCCACTGAGGGCGAGAAGAGCACAGCCTCGTGCTGCTAGACACACACACACACACACACACACACACTCTCTCTCTTCACAGCAGACAGGGTGTTGATAGATCTGACATCTGCAGTTGCTTGACAAGGCACGAAAAGAGCCGGAAAAGAAAGTGAAGAGCAGAAGAAAACAAGGCGTGCCGAGTTGCTTGGCGTTTGCTTTCTTCGTTTAAGTGGATTTGAGGAGATTAGGCCCGAGTGTTTAGCATGTTTAGCTCAGTGTTTGTTGCAGTGTAACTGGCTGCGATGGCTCCGCTGCTCAAATGTCAGAACTAATGAAAATGTGAGATGGAAAGGCTGTTTCAGCCATTAGCGGGAACAGATTATACTGACGTGAGCGTGGAAAGGGCAGCGAGATAGAAACATCTCCCTATCTTCAATTCAAACCCGCAGCTATAGAGCAAAGAGGAAAGAGCTCCTTCTGCTTCCCTCCAGCCAATTTGATCAATCAATATGTCAAATTACGCCTTTCAAATCCAAATTGTGACTTTCGCCTTCATTTGCTCTTCTGTGTGTTTGCTCTTTGGACTTCTTTCATCCGGTGGAACAGACATACGCGTTTTCCGTATTTTTATACAGATAGCACCTGGATTGCCAAGCACAAGGTAAAGACGCACTTATGGAATATTAAACGACAACAGAAAAGTGAAGTTTGCATGGAACCGTGCCATAAAAGAAACTGAAGCAAAAATGGAACGAAAAGAAGAGGAGAAAATATCGTATTTTCTGGACTAGAAGCCGCATCTATGAAGAATTTTGAATTGTAAATGTACATGTGTGTAACTAAATAGATCCTTTCCTAACCTGCATTTTAACACGGCAGCAACTTTGCTGATTAAAACGGGACAGAAAAAAAGTAATACAGAAAATACAGTAATATTCAATTTTCCCCCCCGTTCTCTTGAAGAACAAGATAAAACCCTTATTTAAGTGAATCCACACACAGCACTCAAGGCCACGGCTCTTAATTGTTCAGCAAGACTACGTTACACAATATTTAATTATCCAGACGCGTTTATGTCACGTTAAGTGATGCTACAGTATAACGTCTGCTGGTGACTGTGAGATTTGATTGGTCAAATGAGAAACCCATTTGGTTGACGTGCGTGTGTGTGTGTGTGTGTGTGTGTGTGTGCGGTTAAAAACAAGTGCGGTGTTCTTCAGAGGGCGACAGGATCTGTCCAAGGTGCTGGCGAGTTCGACAAGTGGAGAAGGGTGAGAACGTGTGTGAGAGCGAGCGCTGTCCGAGGTGCTAGGAGTGTTCAGACGTGTGGGGAATGTGAGAGGAAGCAGCTATAGATGGCTTGGCTCTCACTCCAGGCACAAACAGAAGGTTCCAAAGTGTTATTCCGCACAGATGACAGCCAGCCTTCTCTCTTTCTCTCACACACACACAAACGCTTCTCCATTATGTCTGTTTTCTGAAAACAAATTAGCCTTCATGATTCGCTGCGGCGCTTTAAGTAAGATATATGAACCTGTTCTCAAACAGCGCTTTGTACTAATGTAGATAAGGGATTGAGACTCCACTAATAGCTGTGATTAAATGTAATTTGGATTGCGTTTAATTCACTGTTTATGGAAACACCTTGTGGTTGCGTCCACGACTGGATCCAGGCGAGATCACGGCAGAAAATCCACATGAAGAAATAAGAAAATTGAAAGCAAAAGGAGTAGAAAAACCTTAAATCAACTACAGTAATATTATTATCTGGCATTTTACTTGATAAGACGGCTTGAAACAAGACGAAAACTCCTGTTACACGGAAGATTCGTTTCTGCATATCAGCTCTTGCTCTCATTGGATTAATTATAAAAGTGCCGTAGTTGTTTCTTCAATTGAGAGACATTGTGTTCCTTAAATAAAGAAAAATAACTTTTTGACATTTCTGGTCTCAAGAAGTGCTGTGTCATAATGTCTACTTAAAAAAAAAAAAAAAAAAAACAAGTAAAATATAATGATATTTTACACTGAATTGAGACGTTTTTCAAAGCAGGAAAATCCTATTTTCTTGAAACCTTTCACTCTCAATTCTAAGCTAGGTAATTTGTCTAGTAAGGAAGAAGCTAAATTGTATCGTCTAGTTTCAAGATTTTGCTTAATGTCAAGAATTAGTTTTTTGCAGCGTAGGCGTGACATTTAAAATATGAATTGCGGATTCTAGATCAGTGTCAAACCAATAGCAGGATGAAGCAAAGAGACAAATACAGTCATAACGCAAGAGTTACCATTGTGATACTACAATATCTATATCTCAAAGTGTATTCTTTTGTACTGTTAATAAATGCAACAGTTGTCATTCCAGCTCAGATTTGTAGCCTTTGAAGAGACTGCGGTTCTGCCAGAAGCCACTCGAGTTCATGAACATTTCTTGCAATTGTCTTCAAACAGAGAGTTAAGGGCGGTGAACATAAATTAAGCACTGGAGTTTTCACTTCTCAACGCTCAGACAGTTTGGAAAGCTCTCACGAGTCTATGCATTTCCCGTGAACGGGGACGGAAAAATCCCAAGGTTGCTTTTTTTCCCCTTTTTTGTGGAAAAACAGTCCACTTTGTTCTTAAGTGAAGGGTTTTGGGGCACATCTTTTTGAAGTCTTTGGGTGTTTTAAAGTTAAAAAGAAAATTACTACCGGCATCTGAAAACTACTAGTGCGAAATTAACTATTAAATTAGTATTTAATATTCATATTATTTTTTATTTTTTAAATAGCTACATTTCGCAGATGTAGCTGTGAAAAGCATGACATGGATCCACCTTTCATACTTGCCAGTTTTTTTCATTTATTTATTTTTTTAATCATTTAATTATTTTTTTTGTTTTTATTGGGCAAAAAGTTGAATGTAAACATGTACAGAAAGTATGAGATGCCGTTTTTTTTTTTTTTTTCATATATATATACTTGCCAGTTTTAACCTGGTGATTTGTCTGTGTGTATTATACAGGTATCATATGCACGGCCAAGTTCGGCTTCAATCCGTGATGCTAACCTGTATGTGAGTGGGCTTCCCAAGACCATGACCCAGAAGGAACTGGAACAGCTTTTCTCCCAGTACGGACGGATAATCACCTCCCGCATTCTCGTCGACCAGGTTACAGGTATCAGTGGGACCGCTTTTCTCTAACACCATATCGTACGAGAGAGTGTGTGTGTGTGTGTGTGTGTGTGTGTGTGTGTGTGTGTGTGTGTGAGACAGTGGTGTTGTGTTATATCTCATTGTTGCAAAGAATGACATTTGTGATCTTTCTGACTCTTTTTATCTTCCATTTTGTCTGAAGTGTCCACATGTAACACAAACATGTAGCGGGCGTTACAAATATGTCAACTGAGTCATTTACACTATCTACAGTAAGACAAGCAGGAGACGTTTCAAAGTGAATTACCGTATTTCCTGGACTATAAGCCGCAACTTTTTTCACAGGTTCTGAACCATGCGGCTTATACAAAGGTGCGGCTATTCTGCAGATTATTTTCTCGCTCTAATCCGGAATCGCTCTAAAATCAAAACGAAGACAAAATAAATGCAAAGAAGAATACGCTACTTCCTCTTTAGCAGATATCATTTTTATACGTTTTAATCAGCAAAGTTGCTGCCGTGTTAAAATACAAGTTAGGAAAGGATCTATTTAGTTACACACATGTACATTTACAATTCAAAATCGTTCTGTTCCTGTAGTAAATATCGAATCCACAAACATACATATCTGTGGCTTGCAAAACTTTTTTTAATAGAGTGGATGTGGCTTGTATGCAGGTGCGGCTTATTTATGTTGTTTTTATTGTTTTTTCAAAAATAGAGCGGATGCGGCTTATATACAGGTGCGGCTTATAGTCCAGAAAACACGGTAATCCTTTTAAGCATTTTTTTTTTTAATTTTTAACTTTTAACACGGGCCATTTTGACCCAAACACAATAGTAGGAGTTACAAACTGTAATCCTGTTACAAAATGTAAAAGTTAAGCGAGTACACGCACGCTTGTGTGGATCTTCCGACATGTATCCCGACCTTAAGAGTCAACAAACCTCGGGACTGAGTCCATGACAAGGAATGACTGATGAGTCTATTTTAAACATCCTCCTTTCTCCTTGGCCTATCCTTGCTCCAGCGTCATGAATAAATCAGCCAGGATATAAATGGTCATGGAGCTGAATTTCTTACACATTCAATGTTTTTTCCAACTGCATAATTCATAAAAGCACTTACCATGCAAACAATACCGCATAAGCCACGGAGAAATGTGCTCCACGTGCTACTGGTGCCGAACCTTCTCTCCTCTTCTCTAAAACCACACACACACACACACACACACACACACACACACTCCGACCTCTTCCTCCTCTGACACGGATCCATCCTTTGGCCTTGTACAGACTCTCCGGGACGAAAGGTCCACGGGACGAAGCTAATCACTAATTAAACGGTATTTGCTGGTGATTACCACACAAGATCATTACTGTTTTTTTTTTGAACTATTCCAAGGGCGGCCATAAAGAGGCACGGAGCGAATCGTACAACTCTTCTGCGAAGCCTTGAATGCCACACCGGGACGGTCCCTAACCATAAAAATGTTCCTTCACAGCACGTAATAGTTTAACTAAATTTCACACGAATGGTGATAAAGTCGATGATCTCACGCAAAAGAAATACAGACGCAATTTTTACATAGATTGGTAATTGATAAAGGTGGAAAAACTGTGAGCGTTTTTGGTGTTTTCTGCCAGGTCTTGCTATTGTAAAGCTGTTGTTTTAAAAGTCGTAGAATATCAGAAACTACAATACAATCTTTTTTATCTTTCCATATTTCCAGAAGGAATCACTGTCAGGTTGATAATGTATTTTCTCTTGCCACAAATATCTTTACATCCAACTCCATCCAACCATCTCTCTCTCTCTTTCTCTCTCTCTCTCTCTACCTGACTCTCCATCTCTCTCTGTCCTTCTCTGTGTGACTTCATCCATCTCTATCTCTTTCTTGCTCTACCTCTGTTTCTCTGTCTCTCCATCTCTTTCTCTACCTCTGACTCCACATTTCTCACCCCCCCCCCCTCTCTCTCGCTCTCTTTCTCCATCTCTCTCTACCTCCATCCATCCATATCTCTCAACCCCCCCCCCCCCTCTCGGTGTCAGACTCTCTCTAAACTCCATCTCTTTATCTCTCTTTTCGCACTCACCTCTCTCTCTCTCTCTCCATCTATCACTTACTCTCTCCCTCTCCCCAAACTAGCGTGGTTAGAAGAAGCTTGTTTGACTGAATCCACCGCTCAAGCACTAACACCTAGCAAGCGCTCTAACGCTCACGTCGATGTGATATGATCGGTTTGGTCCTCGGATCGATAGTCAAATATTCCGCGAGGCTCTGCTCGGGTTTGCCCAGCAGTCGATACGTGTCCCATCAATGCGGGGCAAATACCATTGATCCAGCGACAAGCTTCGCCTCTTAAGTGAAAAACGACCGCCTTGACTCGCGGAAATCCCGTTCCTGTCTTCCATCGCTTCCTGTGCACCACCAAAATGAAAACAATGCGAGTTTGACAGAGCAGACATAGCTCGAGCCTCGATCGATTTGGTTTCAATATTCATAATCAATCGCAGATCAATACAACCTGCCACGAAGGCCGCGTGATCATCATCATATGTTTATATTGTATTACATTACATGTTGGTTGAACTTTAATAGGTTGAAAAATAATGAAAGTTTCTGGTGTTTTGTGCCACATCTTGCAAATAATTCTGAGAATAAGTCACTGATAAAGACAAATATGGAGTAGATTATCAGACACATTCCATATTTTTTTTTATATCTTTCCTTATTTCCAGAAAGAATCACGTTTTATCTTAGGCATATTTTTATTTTAAGGAATCACAGGTTTATAATGGAATGGGAATATTTTCCATCGATGCTGGTCACACAGCCCTCCGCGTCCTGATCGCGACCCAATCACGTCTAAAACATGGTACGCGCGAAGCAGACGCCGCTAAACATGAAGAGGACGCAATGAAGACGTGACACAAGCGCATTTAACCCGCCGTTACACGCGGCAGGACATTTAGACGCGGTGGTCTGGCGGAAAAAAAAACGTTCCTTTCCTGGTCTTCAAAGCAACGTGTAACTTGTGTAAGGTAGGCTCTTATAATGTATATCACCAAAATAAAAGAAACAATTTTGGCCGGCCATTGAAGGGGGGGGGGGGTGACACCATCCTCGGTCTCCAATCACACAAGGACAAACAGAGGGATTTATAGCCGAGTGTCTGCAGACAAAGAGCCGCTCTGGTCTTCAAAGAGCTTCTCTAGCGAACACCATCTGTAGTGGCAGGAAGTAACGTGAGATGAAACGAGGCTCTTCTGTGGTTGTGACGAGAGGCGCTTCTTTACCCCGGTATATTTAGCGCGCTGGCTTAATAAACGCTCCTTACAGTCGGAGCAGCCACTTAAAAGAGAGAGAATGACAGACAACGGAGGGATGCTTACACAGAGACAGAGAGGAGAAGGCCTTCATTAACAGCCAAGCTTCCCTCTACTCTCGTTGGAAGGGGAAAGTCTCTCTCTCTCTCTCTCTCTCTCTCTCTCTCTGTCTGACTCAATCTATCTCCCTCTCTTTCTGACTCCATCTCTCCCTGTCTGACTCCATCTCTCTCTCTCTCTCTCTCTCTCTCTCTCTCTCTCTCTCTCTCTCTCTCTCTCTCTCTCTCTCTCTCTCTCTCTCTCTCTATCTCTCTCTCTATCTCCATCTCCCTCTACCACAGTCAAGCTCTTTCTCTATCTCTCCATCTCTCTGTACCTCCATCTACCCATATCTCTCACCCTCCCTCCTTCTCTGTCTCAGACTCTCTCTCTCTCTCTCTGGCCAACTCTGTCGGGCTCTTGCCACTGTTTCTTGCGCGCTGGCTTTGTGTGTCATGGTTATTATTAAACTCTGCATTCTCTGGCTTCATGTGTGCTGAGCCGAGATAAGTACAGGTAGAAAGTTACGTAAGGTTGGAGTGATTACCGGGAGAATAGTGCAGTTAAACGACACATTGTAGCTGCAGCTCTGTTCAGTTCATGATAAGCAGTGAAAAGGAACCAGTGGTGCCAGTGATTCCGCTTTTAGCTTTGTTTAGGCAGCCGCTTATAGAAACGACTGTAGGCTCATTATGCTAATGTCAGGCAGTGGAATGGTTAAAAAAAGAAAGAAAAGTAAAGCGCAGTCAACACCAAAGCCTCCATCTGCATTTTTTAACTGCTAAACGTCAAGGTTTTTATCCCAAAGCCTAATTGAAGCGAATCTGCAGGCATCTAATAGATCGTCAGCTGTTTGCCGAGCGGTGGGAATGACATCGGTCAGCACTATTTCCACCCGAGGAAACCGAGATCCCATCACGATTTCATTATAGTTGTGTCAGTGCCCAGAACTGAATCCCTCTGGATTGAATCACAGTACAGACTTCCTGCCCTGCGGCTCAGAGCTGGAGCTTTTTTAGGTAGGATGTAATGCACGCAAGCACAGCACAAACACAAACCAAATACACAGTGTGCGCCGTTTACAGCCCGTGTCGACTTTGTGCTCAACTAACGGATTTATGCCGAATGTAAGGACACCATTTTTGACACTGAAAACTTGAAAGCTTCTGTGCGCGTGCGTCAAATATTCACGTAAATATAAGCGCTCATTTTTACATATTTCAAGTCAGGAGCAATCACAAATATACAGAGATAGGTTGTCTTTGTGCAGCGTGCGCTCTGGTCTTTCTGTAAATAATGGAAAGACAACATTCAAAAATCGAAGAACGAGCAAGGAAATAACACAATCAGGAACGCTCGGTCTGCTGCACAGGGCAACACAATACTTGGCAACAATGATCATCGTGTAGCGTCTGATAAAGACTGGAGAAAGACTGGAGTGCAAAGGCTGATGGGAGGTGGAGTTCCGATCACTATAATCGAGTCTCGTACTCAAGTAGTATCTAGTACTCAAGGAAAACGACATTGATGTGATGCGACTCACAAGTTTGGTTTGCTAAAAGAAGAATAAGAAGTATTTTAAGAGAAGTTTTAGACCTAGTTGTACACTTTCTAGATTTCTGGATTTGAAATTTTGTGTCGGAAAAATAAGGGGCGGTGCTTATATTCACGTAACTACAGTATTTCGAATCAGCAGAAGCTGTACAACTCACCTGGTTGGGTAATCCTACAAAAGCAGAGATACGTAAATACGGGCAAAGATCCATCATTCGCGCAGATTAACACGACAGACTGAAACAAAAAGACGTCTAGTTTTTGAATGAAAATTTCATGAAACGGAATGTTGAAATCCCTTGTATTTTTAGATACCGGAGCTGTTGCATGTCAAATAAGTTGAAGGAGGAGAACAGAGAAGCCGAGGGGGAGAGAGAGGAACAGAGACAGTAGGTGTCATTCCCAGTTTCCTCTCTCTGCTCCACTTTCGAAGGATTCGGCTTTGACCTCAGCATCCCTCCCTCCGTGAGTGATGTAAAGCTAACCGCACATCCCAAACTCTGCGGAATAATGCATGCTTTCGTTCTCCCAGCCGTTACTTCTGTCAGTCTAATTAAAGTGAGCGGGTTTTGGGGAGAGGGAGAGAAAAGTGAAAAGCTGTCAGGAGCGACTCACGCTGCGCGGGGAAGAGAGTAATGCAGCCGCGGTGTGAATGAAAGCGCGCCGCATTGAAAAGATTGTGCGCAAATATTTGTTTGCAAAACGAAACGTATCAAAAGACACAGATTTGAATAGACAATCAGGCAGCACAACAGCAAACATCAATAGCAGCCAGTGACAGCCAGAGCAACACGCCAACGCGCACGTGTGTTCTGCTCATCATGCTAATACCGTATTTTTCGTCGTATAAGACGCACTTTTTCTTCCCCAAAACTGAGGATGAAAAGTTGGTGCGTCTTATACAGTGAATGCAGAGATCCGCGGAGCGCGCTCACCGCCATCTTAGTGTGCAATACCGCGGTATACATACGTTGTCTCGCTTTCTTTCTCGCGCAGAATCTTGTGAAACAATGAAACCATGATTTCCAAATGAAAACAGACTTTGATCAAAATAAAACAAGCAGATTTTCCCGCGCGCGTCTTTAAAACTAAAGCAGCCGCTCTTCTCTTAAAGGCACAGCGCAGAAAACAGAGCGGCACGCGTATGTGTGATCGATTAATTCAGTCTGTTACACTGCTTTCTGTGTTCGACTAGTAATGTCTGTGCCGTCATTTGATGTTGTAAGTTACAACGTGTAACAAAACTAATGTGTAATACTGTATTAAGGTGTTTATATACTTATATAAAAATCTAATTCATGAATTATCACGGTATCCACGGTATTTCAAAATCCATATCGTGGCACATCTCAATACCGCTATTCAGGTTAATACCGCTATACCGCGCAGCGCTACTTTCACCGTTTTTCTAACTTTACTGACTGTTCGTGTCACATGTTTGGCATACAATTGTTCTTAAACTGCTGTTTAAACTTTTATACAGTTGATATAAAATAGTTTACTACAGTGTTTGGTTCAAAATCTTTTTTGTTCCAGATTTTCCTCCGTTAAAATTGGATGTGTCTTATATGGCGATAAATACGGTAGCTCTCACGGCACCCGAGCAGGAGGATCATCTCATAAAAACACACCTCTGCCATCGCAAGGTTCCGAATTTTCATTCCGGGTAATGGTCGAAACCATCGCCTTGGAAACTATGGAAAGGTTAGATAGCGTGAAGCAGCGTGTGGCCGTCAACCCGAGCGGCGTGAGGCCGGATGAGAGCGTACGCACACACCGCTCTACTTCCACACCAGCGGGCGATATCACCGCCACGCAATATTGCCATCCAAAAGCAAATTACACGTCTGCCTGACAGCACTGGAATCCGAGACGGCCAATGGGATCTCCCCGTTTCCTCGCCTCATTTAAATAATGTGACACCGGCGAATGGATCAGTCACACAAGCTGCGTGTCTCTCGCATTTATTTTTGACATTGAATCATCTCTTAGTCTAAATTTAGATGCATGTGACTGGGAAGCGAGGTGTGCCCGTGTGTACGTACCTGGCAGTGGTGTAAAGTACTCCAGTAAAGGGATTGTGATACCCAAGTATGTTTGGCCACTGAGCATCAGAAATCGAAGCTACTTTTACTCTCTACTTGACTACATTTGTGATTGAGAATCTGTAACTCTTTACTCCGCTACATTCGAATGGACACTTACCGTTACCTGCTACATTGTGATACATTGTGTGTGCGCGTGACAAGTCGCTAACTTTTTCTACCGCGGTTAATTTCTCGGGCGGATGAGGTGATATTGCCATCTGCAGGATGCTGAAGGTACTGAATGCTGTTTAACAGCAAAACCGCATGAACGTAAATTAGTGATTGCACTTTTTTGCCCATTTTGCCCATTAATAACATTTTTTCGGTCTGCCATTTTGAAACATTGAGGTGTTAAATTCCATTACAATAGGAAACGGACCTCATAAATAAAGAGTTTCATTCCTTGGTGTTATTTAGCCTAAATTCAGTACACCAGAGTAAGTAGTGAATACTTGATGACTTTTACTCAAGTCTTCTTAGAATTGGTGACTTGTAATGGAGTCAGTTTTAATGGAGTGAATGGAGTAACTGAGTAATTTTGGGTAAATTACTCCAATGTGATGGAGTACTTTTAACTTGTAATGGAGTAAAAAAAACTGTTACTCAAGTATGCTTTTCACGTGCTCTTTACATCTGTGGTACATATGGCATCCGAATCCAGCCAGTAAGCCTATGGTGTGTGGTTTCTGGTGTGCTGGCCCCACAGGTGGCTCGCGAGGCGTGGGCTTCATTCGCTTTGATAAGAGGATAGAAGCCGAGGAAGCCATCAAAGGTCTTAACGGACAGAAGCCCTCAGGTGCCGCCGAGCCAATCACGGTGAAGTTTGCCAACAACCCCAGCCAGAAGACCAGCCAGGCCCTGCTGTCACAGCTCTACCAGTCCCCCAACCGCCGCTACCCGGGACCCCTCCACCACCAGGCGCAGAGGTTCAGGTAAATACCACCAGCACACGGTAAAACCAGCAGGGCAAATACTGGGCAAACTTCATCCAAATACACTATAATCGAGTCAAAGCCTTTGATGTTCCAAACAGTCCCACGGGAAAGCGAACATCCCTAACATCTCAGCAAAATTGGTGGAAGAGGGAAACAAGACACGAGTCACAATTGTGAACCATCTTAGCCGCCGAGCTCGGATTGAGTTTCATGTCACCAGCGAGAAATAGTCCTTCCGAGAATCCAGCCGAGAGAAAAAGAGAATCAGATAAGAAACAGAAGTGAAGGACTGATAAGAGACAGTGGGGTTCTGTCATGTCTCTCACTGATTTCATTTTTTCCTCATAAGCCATCCACCTTTTCTGTTCCGTTCTTCCTCATTTCTCATTCGAGCTCTCCAGACCAGCAATAACTTCACTCAGGGACACTTTTCCAGCGATTCCTCAGGCTTTCAGGAGCGACTCAAAGAATATTCCTCAACACAAACCAACCGTTTTAAATGTAGCCGTTCGTTTACGAGAGTCCCGAGATGGTGTAAAGCCATTTGCTCCACGCGATGTGAGTCGTGCACATTATATATGAAAAGAAGGTGGACCGAAAGTATGCGTTAAAAATCATATCACGATATTTTCGGTGTCGGTATTATAACTATATTGCGGTGTTACATTTTGCTAGACCTTAATAACATAATAGGCAAAATTTGTACTGTAACTTTATTTAAAGTAAGAGAATCTGGAGAAGCATCTGGCATTTTTAATCAGCCAGCACAAAGACCCGCCTCCTCTCAAGACAGTGAAAAAGGCCAATCAAACTAACGAAGATGTCGAGTATTAACCAATCAACAGTAGGAAAGGAGGCATGAGATGATTTGCTGCCTTAAAAAAAATGATTAACATGGGATTGATTTGTATGAAAACGTGTCGTCATTAGCAGTGTTAATTGTATGACAAAATATATATGCATGCATATAAAAAAAGTATTTATTCAATTTATGAACGCGTAATATCGTGTATGTCGTGGCACAACTCAATACTCAATTCACGCTCATATTGACGTACCACCCACTTCTAACGGGAAGGGATAAGTAAAGAGGAATTTTCTCTTTAAATGGGATGAAGGGAAAAGGTGGAGCGCCCTGGCCATCACACCAGAAATCCGTCATCACGATGTTTACTTTAAAACCAGATCCTTTGTTTAGACAAAAGAGCACTCGTCGGGCAATTAGCACAGGACAGAAATCAGTAATTAATTCCTCATACATCACAAGCACTTATCGCCGAAGAGATGTGAAAGGGATGAGACGCATTTGCATGTATTAGTCGGCCGCACAAAGGCCTCATTGTGTCGTGTGTTTGGAGAGGTGGTGTGAAAACTTACACACCAACACGTCGCACCTCCGATTTCCCTCTCCAATTAGCTCATTTACCAACAACGCAACCTGCCTCCCTAATTGGCATCGGAACGAGCTGGAATTTTTCGTCGTAATTTTTTTTTTTTAAGTTCACAAAAGGCAGAATCGCCAACTGTTGACCCACCGCGGGCAGGGCGGAGGCCGGACGGGCAGGGGTGTGAGGTACTTGAGTAAATGTACTTGGTTACTTTACTTAAGTATGTTTATGGCTACTTCGTACTTGCACTGAGTATCAAACATATAAGCAAATTTTACTCTCTACTCCACTGCATTTGTGATTGAGTAGCAGTACTTCACTCCACTACATTTGGACGAAACACTCGTTATCGTTACTCGTTACATTGTAATAGTGCGCGACAAGCCAGAATCGATTTATATCGAATATCGCCATCTTTAGGCTGCTGAAGGTAATGGAGGCTATTTGTTAATTAGAAACCACAAGAACGTGAATTAGGGGCGTAAAAATGTATTTTACAAATGTTATTATATAATATATAACTTTATATAATACATATAATATATAATTTACTAATCAGATTAATCACTTTATTATATTAGTATCTACTTGCAAATTGAAGTGATTGAGACTGACTTTTTGTTCTTTTTATCTACTTTGTTCTACCAGTTTTCAAACATTGAGGTTAAATTTAGTTTCTGTCTTGGAAAACAATAGTTTGTTTTCACATTTCTTTTTTTTTTGGGCCTATATTGAGCACGAATAAAAATACTTCTTAATACTTAAGTTCTTTTAAAAATTTGCTACTTTGACTCAAGTCTTTTTGAAATGGGTGACTTGTTACTTGTAATGGAGTAATTTTTACAGTAAGTATCAGTACTTTTACTCAAGTATGGCTGTCCGGTACTCTTCACACCCCTGCGGACGGGCACCCGGTGTGTTTGTGTGGAGACGTCGGGTGGTGGGAACGTGTAATTAGCCCAGGCTGCCATCTTACAAAGGCTTTAATGAGATGTGAGACAGGCCTGAGATGAACGAGGAGGTCAGCCACGAGCCTAAAAACCAGAGTGACTGACGCAAAAGAAAGGCGTAATAAAGCGGGCCCAGTGGGTCAGTGGGGCTAATAGAGAGACAGCGGCAGAAGAAGACAGCGAGTGGAGGAAAGGGCACTGCCAGTTAATGCTGCATTACATTCTGCCTCAAACTCCACAGAAATGTCATTTTATATTAAGGTTTTTGGGTCGGCTGAACGACGGCCCCCGGAACAGTCTCCTCCATGACACTGGCATGTTATCCGCTCTGCCGCTCATTCTCAATATTTCATTCTTAATATTTGTTTGTACGGTCCATTTCATTCCTTCCTGTTTGATTTGCTCCCTTGTGACCCTTCATCACTTTTTAATCATCCCTATTAAAAAGCAATTAAAGTGTTTGAAAGTATATTTAAACTACATAATAAGGACATATTTTTGCCAATGTCTATTCAAATGTGTTAAAAATGCCCAGACTAGTACAAAATAAATACAGTGAATCAAAATGTATATTTTATGTATACAAGTAGAAAAATAATTATAGATGTATAAATTGACACAAAATTTACGGTTATGTTTTAATTCCTCGGTTCAGTTAGTGTGAGAAATACAACACATTGGAACATTGTTTGCTGCTTGTTAATATGAATAATAGCATATTATATTTATTTGGATTAATATTTGCAAATATTTACAGTTAACATTTATTAAAGCAATGTAAGTTTACAGTTATTTTTGGTACATTGGTAAATTAAAATGGAAAATATTAAAAGTTCTCCATTGAATTAAAATTATTCTCAAATTAAATAAAAATATGAGCATCAAAAATTGGAACCAATGACAGTGAAGCTTTTACAATCCTAGCCTGCTTTTTCCGTTTTCTATTCAAATTAGCATGACGCGATTTCAAACGAGCGGTCACGTGATGCGTTTGATTTCTACACCAGTTTTTGCCCTTTTACATAAACCAACCCAAAGTGTCCCAAACAGGAAACCATATTAATCCATAACAAAAAAAAAAAACAGTCTTGGAAAACCGGGCAGAACCACCAGATGCATCTCAGGATGAACTGCTCTGCCAGCATCATCGCGCGAGACCAAACTGCGAGAAACCAAACAGTCCACCTAATATAACATTCACACTCTCAATACATTATGACGCGTTCCATCTCATTAAAATAATGGAACTAAGAAAAAAAGTTAATAGTGCGCATCAGGGAAGTCCAAAACGGTTATGCGCGGTATGCCAACATGACGTAGCCGTTAGCATTGGAGCACAGCAGCATTCTCGGACAAGCCTTTCTAAAAGGTGGCACGGAGAGAACCTTCCAGAAGCCGCCCGATTCCATTAGTGCTGCTGCTCTCCGCATGTACGAGCGACTCTGTGAGATGCCTGATGGGGCGGCGCAGTGTAATGGCCCGTCACTGGACAGGGCGTCTTACTTCACTGAGGCAGGGATGTAGCATTAGTTCCATTGAGTGACTCGACCATCTGCCTGGCATTAACCCCAGAACCCTCCTTCTCTTTACAGGCTGGACAATTTGCTTAATATGGCCTATGGCGTTAAGAGGTAATTAAAACTTCACCGAATGCCAGATGTCCATGTTGACAGTTTGATTTCTATTCTGCTTCTTTTGCCTTTCATTTCTCGTCCGTTTTGTTGGACAACCACTTGCATCCACTTAAGTTGCGGGTTTTCTTCGTGCCCTTGAGTTGTGTTCTTGCCTTTTGAGTTGATTATTAGTATCCGTATCCGTAGTCGCAAAAGTGTGAGTGTGTTTTATCATTCACTGTCGTTCTGATGAGAGTGACTTTTTTCCGTTCCATCTTTGTATGTTGTGTTGTGTCCGGTCTGGCGTGACAGGATTCAGGGGTCTGCAGTCGTACCTCCGTCCAGCTCAGGGCTCTTCTAGCTACGCTGCCTCAAACACCCTCAAATTTATAGGCAAGGTTTACGATTCAGTCTCCATTAGCCAAATGACCAAGACACGACACTGGTAGTAAAGTGGTTAATAGAGTGTTAAAAAGTAGACGTGGAGCCGTACGGAGGCGAGGGCAGCTCACCTGGATCCCTTCACGAGCCTCGGATCACTCGGGTTTGCTCTTGTTCTTTTTGCTTTGTGCTGCTGTGGATGTAGTGAAAGGCTTCTTTTGAAGACGTTTTAGTGCTTATGACATTTTGTTGCATAATTTTAGTGTCTATTGAAACACTTTGATGTCCCTTGAACATCGCAGTCTCAAGGCTAAGATGGAGGCACTGGCATGAAAGGTGCCTGCTTTATTGAGTTTTTTAGGCATTTTTGGCGAAAAGCACCACAGGGTCCATCATAGCCAGATTATTCCGAGTTTTTTTTATTTGTTCGTGGCTGAGGGATTAATATTTTCATTAGAGCGTACCTATACAAACACAAACCTGTTCGACAACAAGGCAAGCAACAGGAAGTGAAAAGGGACAGAACCATGCTACCCGACAAACAAAGAGACGGGCGACGCTCTTTATTTATATCCGCTGTCCAAAAAGCCCGCCTGCCTTCAGAAGAAAGAATTCAGAGTAGAGCGAACCACCGTCGGAGAAGGTAATTAAAGAACAAAGAGCAGTCTGAAGCAGTGAGCATCACTAGGTGAAGGTGGGCAGCGAGGAAGGGTGGGATGGCTCTAGGTCAGTCGCTTGTTGCTATGCAACTCCTCGCCAAAGCGTTCGCCTTAGTCTTAATGCCACACAGCGCTCGGCCCTGCCCTAGTAGTCGCCAGGCACCTGCGCGTCAGCAATAAGCCAGTCCGATCCACGCCCGCTTGACTGGCATCCAAATTACCACCAAGCCGTATTTTGCCTTCTCAGCGGCGAATAATAGTGGCAGATTCATTATTTACACAGAAACACCAGCGTAATTGAAGTCATGAGATGGTTGCTTGTCACGCGGCACAAAGTGAGCCGACTTACCATTATACCCTTCATTTGCATAATGAGACGCGAGCGACAGGACACAAAAGAGGAAGGGAGAGACAGATGTATCGACTACGCCGGGGCGAAGCAGCTAAAACGCAGATGAAATGTCTGAGTAATTCTTGGCAGAACAAGAAGCGGGGGATTGGCTGGCCCTGTAGTCCGCGCAGTGCTATCGATCACAGTCACACACACTGCGGCGCGGCGGAGGCTGTGGGTGGAACACGCTGCCATTTTCTGCCCGTCCCAGAGTCTCGTTGGCGACGACGATGGAGCGGAAATCTCAATTAAAGCGCAGCCGATAATGCCTATAGTCGCTCCTTGAGAGGCGGCGTGCGAAATGAACCTTTTATCCAATTTACCTTTTATTTAAAGTGGAAATTTCCTTTAAGCGGAAAGGCAATTAGCTGAAATCAACTGAGCATTCACATCTCGGCATCACGCGGGAGGGAGGCAGGCGAGAGAATGGAGAGATTACAGGAAGAACCAGAGCAGATTTACCCGCCCGCTGACGGGTTTCTGAGGTATTAATGCGCAGACTTCCTGTAATTTACTTCCCCGATAGATCGGCGAGAACAGAGCCGCGAGTCTGAGCGCCCGTGCCAATGCCACTCGCCTTTTCAGTCGCCATTCAGGAAAAAACAACACAAAAAAAAGCCTCCGCTTGCCTGAAAAAGCCCAGCAGACATTCCGAGTGGCGTCGGATGAAAAGTGCCAGATTGAATAGATTGCGACGGAGACTGCAGACTCGCTCCCGTCCCGCATCTGATTGTGCCTTTAAAATTGCCCGCGTGGAAATCAGCAGGTGGCGGGATGTTAAACGTTAACGGGTGACAATCTTTCCAGCCCGCTCACGCTCCTCTACCTCCCCGCAGGTTCTCCCCCATCACCATTGATAGCATGACCAGTCTGGTGGGCATGAACATACCCGGGCACACGGGGACGGGCTGGTGCATCTTCGTCTACAACCTGTCTCCGGACTCGGACGAGAGCGTCCTGTGGCAGCTGTTCGGACCGTTCGGCGCCGTCAACAACGTCAAGGTGATTCGCGACTTCAACACCAACAAGTGCAAGGGGTTCGGCTTCGTCACCATGACGAACTACGACGAGGCGGCCATGGCCATCGCCAGTCTCAACGGGTACCGGTTGGGTGACCGTGTCCTGCAAGTGTCTTTCAAGACCAACAAGACCCACAAGTCCTGAACTGCCCGTCCCGCCAGCGGTGTAGCTCTTTATAGCTCCTCTCTTACTCAAACCCACCTCGGCCCACTCAGCTACTCACAACAGGAACACACCCACAGGAGAGAAAAAAATCAACTGGATATGGCTTATAATATAACTTTGGACCTATAAGCCAATGTTGCCTAAGTATTACAAATTGAGAATATTGGTTATTTGGAGACCCTGGACGTGGTACAGGGACTTTGTTGTTCTCTTTTGCGTTCTCGTGGTTGCCTTTTATTTCCTCTTGTTTGGTTTTTTTTTTTTGTATTTTTTCTTCCTCTGTGAACAGTAGCAAAGCCAGACCGCCCTTATTTGAAAAGAAAATGTCCTTTAGATCAAACTTCTCTTGGTCTCTTGATTCAGGATTTTTTTCGTTCTTGTTTTCAATCCGGATCCACTGTCGTTAGAACAACACCTCCCCGCTAAAAGAACGGAGGGGGCTCTTTTTAAAAAGACGAGAAAAAAAAACAACAACAACGGTGATCATTCATTCATTTGTTTTGGTGTAAAATGTTCAAAGTCCCCTAAAGGAACAGGCAGGGATGAGGGCATCCCTTTTCTCCAAGCGAGATGATGTTTCTAGCATAGTTTTGGTTTTGTACTTGCAAACAGAACACACGTCCGTCCTCACGGGGGCTTCAGGGGGAAGGGGTGATGAGGGAAGGGGACGGGTTAGCACTCCTGATGACAGGTTGCGTTAGAAAAAAAAAAAAAAAAAAAACCTTACACACACACACTGTTGCCAAAGAGAAAATCTCTTTGCTTGAAAATGCGTTTAGAAAAATGAAAAAATAAAGAGAAAGAGGATCTATTTTTATAAATAATGATTCAAATAACTATTGAAGAATTTTTACATGAATCTGGATTTGAAAAAAGAGAAAATATTTTGACTGGCTAATTAGGGACGGGGGGGAGGGGTCAGGTGCCACCTTGTCTTGTTCGTTGCCGTGGTACTTTTTAGGATCAAAGGTCGTTTGTTTTTGTGAGAGAACTGGTGCGGCGATGGTTTTGTAGACGGAAGGATTTATCAAGGGATGCAAATTCAGGCAGGTAATTTTTCATAGACGTAATTATTCAACAGCGATACCCAATAGGAGAGGGAGAGGGGAGGGTCTTCCCAGGCCGAACACATCTTCAGAGTCAAGAGCCCGAAGCAAGGCCACTCATCGTCCACTCATTTACTTTAAGCCATCTGTCCTTAGGATACGAGTAAAAGCAATGCACACACACACACACACACACACACACACAGCCACATAAACATGCTCCTCCTCCATTCGAAAGGCAGACATGGTTTCGTTTGATTCGCTATGATTTCGTGGTATTGAGACGTACTTCCGTTAGCGATCAGCAGTAGGTGCTAAACGACATGGTTCACATATCTTAAATATCCAACTTTGTTGTTATTCGTGTTGTTTAGAGAGAGGAAAAAAAAAAGAAATCTCGATGTTGGCATTATATTACGCTGCTGTTTTCCTCGGTTGGTCGCTTCTATGTTCGGACCCGGTCTGTACGGCGGTTCGCTCGCCGGGCCTTGACCAGTTTTCGTTGGCTTGCTTCTTTCTTGGTTATTTGCTGAGTGTACAGCGTTTGTCGAAATTCAGCGAAGATTAGCTAGTTTGGTTAGTCTAGTATTCGTTTCCTCAAAAGGATCTATTACAACGGTGTCTTTCTTTGTTGTGTACAAATAGATGATATATAGTCAAAGACATTTTCTGTTCCAATATCTATATCTATCTGAGTTGTCAACGTTTTTTCGTTTGGGATTGTCTTTTTTCATATGAAAACTTTTATGAAGTGATGGTTCAGTTACTTAGAAAAACTCGTGAGGAATCCTGTTTAATATGTTGTCATGTCGCTTGTGAAGATTACGGGAAAAAAAACGCATAAAAAAAAAAAAAAAAAAACGCGCAAAAAAAACGCAATTGGAGCAATTTACGTATTTGGTTTACCGCCGCAGCAAAAGAAATCGAACAAAAAGCTTCTTGGGAAAAAAAAAAAATCTGTATTTATTTATTGATCGATTGTCACATGGATTAAATTATTTATTTATCTCAGATTATTTATTTATTCGTTGGTTCGTTCGTTTCCTACGTTGTCTGTGTTTTGCGTGATTCTGGTACAGGGAGGGGCGGGGTCTTTCTGAGCTAACGGGAACAAACGACTAGGGGGGACGACGCTCTTCCATTAGTCCTGTGCACTGAGACATTTTAGTACGTTCGTGCTTTGTACCAATATATCAAAATTACAATATAAAAAAGTTTAAAAGTCAAAAACGAAAAAAATGTCAAGAGGGTTGGTGAGGCTCTTCCCTTATTAATAGAAACAGTTACTCGCTATGCATAACCTAGCCAATAGTTCAATTTGCTATTGCTTTTTTCTTGTCTTGTTCAACATAAATCTTTAAATCTTTTTCAATAAAGTTTAGTCTTAATAGAATGTTATAACAGTTGTTCTGGTTCAATATAACCTGTGATAAGTTTGTGTAGTTTTAAAAGCCACTTCCCGCCCTCCCTCCACACACTACCGTTGCTTTGTGATTAAACTTTATGCAAAAACCTTGGGTCTGAAATGTAGTTTCTCATGGATCTCCGCCACCTTCATGCCAGGCTTTGCTGCCCTAATTTGATCGATATGTGTCCGTTGTTTCCGTATGATTCATTGCATCTGACATGTAACCTTCATTTTAATGTCACGGATCTTTCTCCAAAAAGAAAACAAAAGCATTGACTCTGATTGTACTGGTTGAACTAAAATAGCTATAGAAGATACTGTTTGATAGATGACACCTGTATATTTTCTAAGACATAGTCTATTTTGAGAGGTAAATTTCCTGAATGGAGAGCTCAGCTCTTGTCGAGGCCGGTGCGAATGCTGGAGAGATTTTGAACAAAAAATATGGAACGAAAAGCAAGTCTTACATTCCTCCACCTCAAATGCCATCCATCCTCCCTCAGCCCCCGCCTCCAACGGGACGGGGGCAACGCGGCCCTTCTCGAACCCCGCTGCGGCTGGGAGTTTGAATTATGCAACGACCTCCGTAGAATGTTGTTCTAATGTAGGAACAAATTCCCTGCATCACATCCTCCTCTTTTGGTTAGTGGCATCTGATGACCACACGGGAGCGTGTTTAAGACGCCAGTGTGTGTGGGCGTGGGAACGCGGGGCCGCCGTGCCCGTATCGCGGTGTCTCCGCCCCTGTAGCGCCTTATAGTGGCAGCCTGCCAATAGGAACCCATCAGCCAGTAGTGTAGGAGGGAAGGCAAAGTGAGGAACAAGGCTCTTGTCATAACTCATTTTCTCCTGAAATGTGTTTGTTTACTATCTGAGAAATCTATAAATCTTTAAAAACTAAAGAAAACAAACGAAAAAAAAAAAAGTTGCTAAAAAAAACACGAAAAAAAAACTGAAAAAAAAAAAAAAAAAAAAAAAAAAGTTCACCGGACCAAGCTGGTCTCTCCTACTTATGTTATTACTTCTCTATTGATTATTGATTATTGTTACTATGATTAATATTATTCTCATTATCCTTATTCTTATTACGAATCAAATTACTGCGATGAATGACTTCATGTTATCCTTGCTAGTTTAGGTCATTTCTGAAACTGGAAACAAAATGTTGAAAAAAATACTTGCTGTAAATGTTTTTTTCTTTTTCATAAAACTGTTGTGTTTGAATTATTTGTACTTTTGAATGTTGGGACAATAAAATAAGGTGTTGAAAGTTTTGTGGTGCATTGATTGTGATCTCGCTACACACACACACACACACACACACACACACATGTTGGATTCCTTATAAGTCCACAGTTCACAAATGTCACTTGAGCTATACTTTTGATGGACAAATATGTATCCGTGTTATCCAAAGAGCGTGAATGCCTGGCATATCACTCCGATAAAAGCTAAATTCAGAAACATGCAGAATGTGAAGATAAAGCATGACTGTATTACTGACAAGAAAACTGTAGCTTGGGAAAACACAAAGCGAGAGAACAGCGCCCCCTGTGTCTGTCACAGAGAACTACAACTGATGGAGAAAATTTCAGATTATATCCGCAGCTGTGGTTCCTTCAAAATATATGAAAAATCTTTACGACTCATTCCTGCCGTATCAATAGATGAATAATTACTTCAAACATCTCATTCTTTAGAAAAGCTCACATGAACCAAGTTACAAATTGTCCTCTGTTTAAAAGTCAACCACACAAAAAAGCACTTATAAATACGACAGATTTAAATCACGCATAAAGTGCTTGCAAAAATCCACTGGGGTGTCTAAAAAGTGTGCAAACCGATGCTAAAGAATCCAAAATTGCCTTTCTGTTCTGCCAAACAAATGTCGAGTCAAATGAACTGAACTCTAACTCTGACGCAGATGATTTCTGGATGTTCTTGCTGTACCAACCACTCAAACGCACACTGAATACGAAATGGTCTCGTAACAAAGAGCTGTGCATGACTTCTCGCAAGTTCATTTAAAGTTTGTGATTTAAAGATCAGCAGAGGAACCGAGCGCTTTGGCTTTAATGGCGGTGTGTGACTTTGGTCAGGCTGAAGGACGAAAGGAAAAGGCGTGATAAAAACATCCGGCTTCTTCGCGCCGTGAAGGGTTTAATGAGGCACAAACCTCGTGAAACAAGAGGGATCGGACAGCGTCTCCTCAAACAAAGCCTCCATTCATCAACTTCTCCAACTCTGCAGAACGAGCATCTCTCAGCACATTTGCTGGAGATTGAACGGATTTCCGAATATAGATTTTATCAGCGTGTGTTTTTGTCAAACATTCCTCTCTAGTGGCCAGAGGAAAGAGACGGTGAGTAAAAGAAAGGCAAACTTTCCAACTGCTCCATCCATTAGTACAACTTCTGAGCCACTTTTCCATTTCAGGGTCACTGGGACGTGTAGTCATTACCTGCAACTTTGGGCGTGAAGGCAAGACACATCCTGGATTAGTGGCCAACCAATCACAGAGCAGGAGACACAAGTTCTCCTGCTTCAAGTTCAAGATTATATATTTAGCGCTTTTCTTAGTTCTAATGCAAAGTCACTATGCGAATTAGGGGGGGGGGGGTATTGTCTTTAAAGAAGAAAAATGTCCATTATTTTATCTGTGTTCAAAAATTAGGAAAAAGAGTCAGTAAAAAAAAAAATTCACACGTTGGACAATTTTCCTGGTTGTGTAGGTTTCTTCTGCGTTACCCCAAATTCAGTTCAAAAGCATTCAGGAGAATCGGACTGCATCGTTATGAATGTGTCTTATAATATATAACGTATAAAATGTGCCGTATAATATATAACGGCTATTTAACGGTTATATATAATGGTAATATATAAATATATACATATATAATGTAGAAAAGTAACAAGCTTGAATAGATGGATGTTATGGGCCGAAATAGTCTAGCAAACCTATTAGAATAGAAATGAATGCCTTTATCATCATTGCAACACAAGGTTACAATGAAATTAGGAACACTACTCCGTTTGGTGCAATATAGGAAAAACACAAAAAAATGTAAAAAATGTGCATTGTGTGGATAAAATATAAATAATAATATCTAGTATAAAGTACTGTATTTTCTGGACTATAAGCCGCTGCTCATGCGGCTTATATAAAGGTGCGGCTATTCTGCAGATTTTTTGATAATGTAGATAAATACGGTAGATAGCGTTTATTTTCTCTTTTTTCTGTCCCATTTTAATCAGCAAAGTTGCTGCCGTGTTAAAATGCAGGTTAGGAAAGAATCCATTTAGTTACATACATGTACATTTACATTTCAAAATCCTTCATAGAGCGGCTGCAGCTTATATACTGTACAGGTGCGGCTTATAGTCCAGAAAATGCGGTATATAAAATATACAATTAGAGCAAACGTTTACAAAATGCCAAATATGTTTCAAAAAGACATATTAACAGTAAACAATAAACTTGCCACCCTAAAGAGAGCAAAAATCTCTACTAGTGAAACAAACGTCACCTTGCTCACACTCATCACACTCTCATCACCAGCTCGGCTGATTCTGCGGCTTTTCTGTCTTGGCCGGTGGGTGTTTTGAGTTCCTCTCCCCACCAGACACATATGGCCCGCTGGCGTGGCTCTCTGTCAGGCGGCGTGTGGGCGCGGGGTTTGGGTGGCAGGGCTGCCCTCTGGCCGGGCACCAGGATCTGTGTGTGCGGGGACAAAAGGCACAGGTCTGTTCCATTCAATTCACTCCTCAACCTCAGGCCAGGGGGTCCACCACAGGGGCTCACACTTATCTACCGCACACTTTACAGTCGCATGAGAGGGTGAGAGAGACAGGGCATCACTGAGACGGAGAGAGCAAGAGAGAGAGTGGAATAAAGAGCGAGGGAGGGAGAAACAGAGAGAGTGTGAAGGAGTGAGAGAATACAGATGGATAGAGAGAGACTGGGAGAAACAGAGTGATGGGCGAGAAGAGAGAGTGAGTGTGAAAATAGTGATGATAGAAAGAGACAGGGAGAAACAGAGTGATGGACGAAAAGAAAGAGTGAAAAGGAGTGAGAGAATACAGATAGATAGAGAGAGACTGGGAGAAACAGAGAGAGTGTGAAGGAGTGAGAGAATACAGATGGATAGAGAGAGACTGGGAGAAACAGAGTGAAGGGCAAAAAGAATAAGTGAGAAGGGGTGAGAGAATACAGATGGATAGAAAGAGACTGGGAGAAACAGAGTGATGGACGAAAAGAGAGTGTGAGTAGGAGTGAAAGAATACAGATGGAAAGAGAGAGACTGGGAGAAACAAGAGTGAAGGGCAAAAAGAAAGAGTGAGTGTGAGAATAGAGATGATCGAAAGAGACAGGGAGAAACAGAGTAATAGGCGAAAAGAAAGAGTGAGAGAAGTGAGAATAGAGAGGATAGAAAGAGACAGGAAGAAACAGAGTGATAGGTATATGCGAGTAAGAAAGAGTGAGAGAATTAGAATAGAGACATGGAGCAAATGAGAGATGCACAAATGAGTGATAGAGCAATAGAGTGCAAAAAAGAATGAGGGTACGAGAGAGGGAGTAGAGAAAGAGAGAAAGGGTGGTTGAGGAAAAGAGAAGAGGGTAGAAAGAGTGTGAGAGCGAGAGAGGATAGAGACAGAGAATAAGACATAAGAAAGATAAGAAAGAGAGAGAACGAGTGGGAGAGAGAGAGATTAGGAAAAGAGTGTAAAGCAGAAGAAAAGGAGAAATTATGTGGAGAGAGTGGGTGTGAGTGAGAGAAGAAGTGTGAAAGATACAAAGAAAGTGTGAGTGTGTGTGTGTGTGTGTGTGTGAGAGAGAGAGAGAGAGAGAGAGAGAGAGGGAGAACCATAAACCCGTCTAGCTAATCCTCAATTAATAAGTTGTTTTTCTTGTGTGGGGGAAAAAAAGCCTTTTGTTTTCTCTGCAGTGCAATAATAAAAATTGTAAAAAGGTATTTAATATTTAACTCAGCGACCAGTTTATTTAGTCAATAATGTTCCCGCTTGCAAACCCTGACGCTGCTGCCAAATGTGCCTCTTGGATTCAGATCTTAAGAGAAGGTTTTATCTCGGCACGTATAGATAAGAGTGCGTGCGAAATCGGCCGAGAACCGAGAACCAGAATAAACTCATAAAACATTCAGAACATCACCTGATCAAAAACCACCAGGCAGTGGGTTCCTCAGCCAGCGTGATGAAGACTCCTCACCTCGTCCCTTCTCTCCACACGAGGCTTCGCTCTGGCCAGAAACCTGCCTCACATTCTCCAAGATCAGATTTGAATATCTCTCCCCAGCACTCGCTGTTTTCCACCATCTGTCACACACAACAGTGAAGTCTGCGAGCCAAACCTTCGTTCAGACGCCCCTGAGTTCCAGCTCTGTATTCCAGCCACACACGAGCCGTTTGCTTAATCGCACAGAGCCAGTCACCACAGCTCGTGGACCCTGTGGACCATCCATCTACAACAGTCAATACCAGAAACTCACTATGGCTTTACATCTATTGGACAGGTTCTTTAAGCTCAAGTTCTTTTTTTCAAATTCATTTTATCTAGTGCTGTTCTTAGTCCGAGACCAACGCAAAGACGCTATGTGAACGGACTTTAAGCGGCGTACGTTTCGTAACCTCTGGTCCAAAATGCGACAACGAAACATTCACGCACGTTATTTATTGCATTTGATTCAATGTCAAACTACTTGGTGGTTTTTTTTTGTCCTGTCAAAACAAAACTACACTACCGTTCAAAAGTCTGGGGTCACTTTGAAATGGTCTTGTTTTTGAAAGAAAAGCACTGGTTTTAAATATAACTTTAAAACTAATCAAAATACAGTCTATACATTGATAATGTAGTAAATACCTATTGTAGCTGTAAATGTCTGATTAGGGTTAGGGTCAGGCTTAGGTTAAAAGTTAGAGTTAGGTTTAGGGTTAGGGTTTAGAGTTAGGGTTTGGTTTGGTTTAGGGTTAGATTTAGAGTTAGGTGAAGTGATGGAATGTGGTTTATGATAGTTGGATTGAATTTTAGGTTTAGAGTTAGGGTTAGGCTTAGTTAGGTTTAGGGCTAGGTTTAGGTTTAAAGTTAGAGTTAGGTTTAGGGGTTAGTTTTAGGTGTAGAGTTATGGTTAGGTTTAGGGTTAGGGTTAGGTTTAGGGTTAGAGCAGATCGGGTTCAGTGTCTTGTCCAGGATTTGAACCTGCAAATCTTTGGCGCAAGTCTCGATCACGAGGCCAGCTTCTTCACCCACCACTGTAGTTATTTCCATAAAAAGCATTTCAATTCTGATTCAAACGGTTTATTCTTAAGGACACATAACCGATTCCATCCATTTTTTTAGCCACTGGGCCTCAAGTTGGCAACACTGGCATTGAACTAAATACAATATTTTATATAACACCAAACAGTGAGTACAAACCACAAATGCTAGCTTAGCTTAGCTTAGCGCCACCGGCTACAAATGAGTCCAATGTGTCAGCACAGAATGAGTCAAAGCTGTCGAAAATGAAGAACACAAGCAAGTAGTGAAAAAAAACCCAAGAAACAGACACAATCAAAACGCTGGGTCGCTGCACAGGGGATAATAATCCTTTGCTATGGCTTCAGATAAACAGAGAGCTTGAAACAGGCCTGAGCTTGAAACAATTGCTGGAGAGCAAAGGATCTTGGGAAATGAAGTCCTGACCACTAGAATCGACTTTTTGTCATCTATTAAGTAAAACATTATCAAAATGATACGAGTCACAAGTTAAGCTTGTTAAATAAAGAAAACATTCTTTTAGTATTTTTAGGAGAATATTAACGTATTTGAACTAGAAATGTTAACAAAAAAAAACAATTTTTTAATTTAAATTTTTTGCCTGAAAAATCAGGGGGGTGCTTATATTAACATAAACACGGTATATATTTTTATATTAGATTAATGGAGCTTTCTATTATATTTTTAAATGTTACATGCCTCTTTGTCTTTTTTCAGCCTATTACACTATGGATTTAAATCACACTCGGCTGGCGTGTGAAAATAACCCATGCAACAGAGCAAAGATTGTCCTAACCTTTTCACAGTCTGGTTTAACACAGCTAAACCGAGCTTCTCAGAAGGTCACGGGGAATTGGAAAGCTTGGCAACCAAACTGCTGACGAACGCAGTTTCATTTAACACGATCAGACGGAAGATATCGTCTTAAAAAGCTTGAAAAGTTTAATGCGCTTCTCCACCGGAATTCTAGACCACCTCCACATCCTCAAACCAAGAGATGCTCCGATGCAAATTGCCGGATCAAAACAAAACTTGCCACCTCCTTGATCCCAAAAAAGGACTTGGAGTTATTTATTTGTTCGCAGTGTGGGAGGAAATCTGTGTTTTCTGGATCTCGCACCTGTCACACATGCTGTGAGTCCGGCCCTGGATCCTGCGTCTCGGCTGAGAGCAGCTTGAACGCGAGACCTGTTGGTGAGGACCAAATACGGCATCAGCTGTCTAAAGTTGCTGGAGGCAAAACATCCAAGAAAAACCCAGGGGCAATGATTAAATAAAGCGAGGACCCTGCTGTAAATATCACAGAAGCCTGCAGGTACACACACACACACACACACACACTGATGTTGTCTGTGCCAGGCCTGCGGGGAACCAATCATCCGCCAGCTCGCTGGGTTCAGAATTAGCAGCGTGTCAGTCACGAGGCGACTTCGATTTAGCCGGGAGTTCACCAGCAGAACGAGAGGAAGCGGACGTCGATTACGCACACGGCGAAAAATGCACGTGAAAAAATAAGAACGTGAAAAACAAAACGAGGAAAGAAGACTTAAATGGAGTGAGTTGATCAGCCAATGGGGTGAGATCATTTTCCTCGGTACGACAGTTTCAAACAAGACCAAGCAAATTAATCTTTTACTCTTAATTCCAAGATAGTCAATGTATCTTGTCTGGAGAAAAAAAAGCCCGCAAGTAACTAGGTAAGACAACTAGAAACAAGACCTGTTTTCTCGAAACAAGCAAACTAATCGTTTACTCTAAATTCCAAGCTAGTCAATATATCTTGTCTGGAAAAAAAACCACAAGATTCATCGCATCATTTCTACAAGCATCTTCTGGCTTGTCGAGGATCCGTTTTTTGACGGCAGCGTGGCGGCGCACGACGGATTTTGCATTTTGCGTGACCTTTAAACGTAAAGGCCCGCGTGCGAGTACGTGAAGTGAGTTTTTCTGGAATAAAGGATGACGGTGCTGGTGCCGAGCCGCGTCCGTGTGGCACCTGCTGGGAGTCACTGCTGTCTGTCCTCCACGCATCACTTCCTTTCTGGGTCGACATCAGCTCACCTCACGCTCACCTTCAATCAAACAGCGTCACGTGACCCACAGGGCTCAACTTCTCGCTCCTCACACAGTTCAGTACGGGGTTATTTGGAGACCGTGGAGACCAGTGAACACGGATCTGCCTCGCTTTTCCATCACTTGCTTTACTCGCCATTGGCTTGCAAAAATACAAAAACAATGTATTTTGACAATATTCCAGTGGCTGCTTTGCATGGCAAGAACTGGTATTCTGACAGTGACCGAACGAAGGGATTCGAACACAATGGGGAAATGTGGACTCGGCGAAACAGTTTCAAATAAATGTTAAGTGATCATTTTTATTGAGCGAGTTGTCATTTTTTAATTAGAATTCGTGATAATTTTGCGCTATATTCCAACGTCCCAAATTTCCTGTGTTTTTTGTCCTATCATGATAAAAAAAAAGTTTAATATTTTTAAAATTGTATATTTTTACTTACCGTTACAGTAGGTGAATGCTAATGCGCTAAATAAGCTAACTTGCTATACTGTAGCTATAATTAGTCAGGATGGAGTTCTTTATATCATTGTACTCTGATTTTCAAGGCATAAAAATGCATTTAAACTGTTATAAATAAATTTTAATAAAAAACTTTTGACTGAGTTAAATTTTTTTTAGAATTCATGATAATTTTGCGCTACATTCCAATGTCCAAAATAGTATCATTACTTACCATTACAGTACGTAAACGCTAATGCACTAAAAATCTAACTTGCTATAGCTAAAATTAGTCAGGAAGAAGTTCTTTATATCATTGTACTCTGAGATGTACAAGACAGAAATAAGGTATTTAAACAGTTTTCATCCTATCAAGATAATAAATAGTATCTTTACACACCGTTACAATATGTGAACGCAAATGCGCTAAATAAGCTTTGTTTTTTTTTATTTATTACAAATTTTTTCAAGTGTTCACATATTATTCGATCATGGTTCAGACCCCATCATTGTGGTTTGCAGCTATATACTGTATATCATTTGTTTTGTTTAAACCGCCTTAATTTGTACATTAGTTAATTATCAGTTGTGTTGCTTCACCTGTGTTGATTGTTATTCCCTCGTCTGTTTTAATTATTTAAACATTTCTTTGGTTCCATAGTAACATCTGCTGTTGTTTATGTTCAATAATGTTTGTTCTTATTCCTTGTTCAGGTAAAATGGCCTTTGTCTCGTCTTGTTGTCGTCAAGGTTAGAATTTATATCTGCAAACTAGGCTTTTTTGGCTTTGTTTCGAGACAATGGCTTTGTTTTTCTTAACTATTAACTTCATAATAAAAGTCCCGTTCTCACTGATATTGGATCGGTTCACGCGCACCTCGTCATCAGAACGACCTCATCGAACACATTTATCCAACGTAATATTAAAATTACAATTTAAAACGTTCCTGACCCAGTCTGCACGTTCAAGTTCAAGTTCTGAGTATTTGTAAGGTGCTTTTCACAGTTTTAACTGTCTCAAAGCGCACGTGTGAATATGTAAGAGAACTTTTTTTTTACATAAAATTGTTGGTGTTTAAGTAAATGGCTGTGATTATCACTACGACAAAGACAAGACAAAGACAAAAACCGTTGAAAAAGAAAAAACTCTTCAGGATATAAGGGATATATTTACCGGTGTTTAATAGCCAAAGTGGGTGGTGGATAAAGTGCTGGCCATTTTAAGGGATCAAGCCGGAGCATCGATGTGAACGAGCCACTCCAGCTAATACGGAAAAAGGAAAAAGGAACAGGAGCAAGTGGAAACCTTCGGTCAGCTCCATCATCGGCTGCTCCACAGGCGAAGAGTCCACGCTCCAGTGCTTTTAAAACACTCCACCCGCGCCGGACTGAAGAGGGCCGATCTCCAGCCTCCATATTTACAATCAGCTCATGCTGAAGCTCTTTGCTTCCCTCGCCGCCTCTCAGCCTGTCGGTCAATTATAATCAAATTGAACAAGCGGCGGAGAAGAGAGTTCAAATCTTGACCCTTCCGCTGGCACTGCCCTGAATCTTGATACGGGCGCGGGATGAAGGACACTACAGGCGATGCCGAGAGAAAGAAAAGTTCAGGACGAAGAGGATGACGGAAAAAAGGCCTAAGTGTTGGTAGGAAAAGCATCCGAATATGAGATGGACAGGGACATTTAACTGGTTGACCGGTCTGTGGATGCGAGGTTAAAGGTCGCGTAGGGGGCATAGATTCGTTCTTTTTTGTTTGCCACTGTGTTCTACAAGCGTTTCTGAGAAAAACCTAATAGTGGAATATCTATTTATATACATCTGGGTGAAGGACTGAATTTGGACTTGCGTTCAAGAGGTTTCAGGTTCAAGTCCCGCTTCGGCTGGAGTGACCCTGACAAAACATGGCTGCAAAAATGCACATGAAAAAATAAGAAAATAAAAGAACTAAATGAGTAAAAAATGAATTGCTCTGCCAATGGGGTGAGAAACTTTTACTAAATAAGACGACTAGAAACAAGCAAATTAATTTTATTTCATGCCATTGTTTTTATTTTCCTTTTTCTTGTTTCTTTTATTTTATTTTATTAATATATTTATGTATATATTTCTGAAAGAGGGGAAAAGACGGAGTCAGTCAAACTCAATTCCCTGTTGTCATCTCAACTTGGCCAATAAAGTTTCCTGATTTCTGATTCTGATTAATTGTTTACTCTTAATTCTAAGCTAGTTAATTCATCTCGTCTGAAAAATACAAGATTTATTGTGTCATTTCACGATCGTTTGGCTTGTCTAGAATCCATTTATTGTATATAAAAAATACTGGGTGTGTGTGTGTGTCACTTCACTGATGGTTAAATGCCGAGCACAGATTCTTCTACGGTCCCTAGTGGTCAAACTGACAAGATCACTTTCTTCTTCTAATCTCCATTAGGACGTCAGAAAGAAAAGTCATCGGCTAGATAGTCGCCAAATGCCAAGATCTGTTGGAAATCTCCAGCTTAGAAACGAGTCAAATTTGGAAGCGCAGAAAACGGACAGCACAGCTTTCACAACCATCAAACGCATCTCCAACCACTCCAAATCTGTCCATTTGGGTGTTCTGAACCCTGCCATGAGACTGGAGCTGGTGCTGAGGAGGGTCCACGTTTATTCAGCTCATGCCTTGCAAATGTAATCAGGATTGGCTGACTCCTTCCTCCGACACACACACAAACGTGCGGAATCGGGCGAAACAACACACCCTTCAGCATCTGCAGGACTGGCATCTGCAACCAGAATGATTTCGCTCAAGACAGAAAAAAGAGAAAAAAGGAGCGTGACGTGGCGGCTCGGCGGGAAAAGCCATTACGGCTTCCTAGAGAGAGATTTCCATCCTTCCTCCTCGCTCCGGGCGCGGCAGACGTTTGGATCTTTTTAAAACAATTGATACAGGCACAGCATCCGGTCTTAGAAGAGCGGGCGCGTCCTTTGCGAATGGCAGGTGGAATTCTGCATGCATGGCTGCAGCGGCGGTTGCTAGGCGACAGCAGAGGGGAGCTGACATTAGGAAAAGCAAATTGACCACAGGAGGGCTAATCTAGCATGAAACAGCATCTGGCCAGCCACTCTCCATCACGGGGCCAGCTCCGGGACACACCCCGCCATCCCACAACGCTAAAACCCGCGCTGGCAACTGGTTAAAGAGTGCTAATCACGCGAGTGGGCCGCGCGCTAACGCTCCAGCGCTAGACTTACAGGACTTAACACAACAAGCCCTGGAATTCTTCAACTGCGATGGTTTGAGCTTCAAGCTGTGCGGCACAGCTGATAAGAGTCTAAATGTGCCGCGCCTGGCAGCGGAGCGCGGTTCCTTTCTGGTAATGTGTGCCTGAATGGGTTTGATGGTCGGTAGCGACATAATAGCAGCGTTTTGCCAGTTTTGAAGCCACTCGCTTTAACGCTTCGAAAAGTGGGAAGCGCGGGGCCAAAAAGTGGGATGGGGCCAGATTGCTAAATTCCCGACGCGCTGAAACCAAATGCAGCAGAAATGTGTTTCATCGGCGCTGGAGGAAATGTCGAAAATGTTTGACGATTTCAAATGTGACGGGCAATACAAAAATATGCATCTTATTGTAGCACCTGCAATTTTTCCATTATTCGTTTTTGTTTAAGTGCCGGTTGTATTGACATGTAAGTTGTGTGTGTGTGCGTGTGTGTGTGTGTGTGTGTGTGTGTGTGTGTGTGTGTGTGATAAATCCAGTGATTCTGAATTGAAGTCATGTATACATTTACATAAAGATTCAACATTACGCATCTTTGATGATGAGGAGTTGGGGCCAATCCCAGCATCTCGAAGAGGCGAAAAGGTCAACCAATCACAGAGAGGGACACACATTCACACTTTCACTCAATCATAGGGAAAATTTTCCAAATTTTTGACTGTGAAGCAGGAGACCCGGAGGAAACCCACGCAAGCGAGAGGCGAACATTCAAACCCACAGACTGGGATTTGAACTTGAATCTAGAATGGGAGATATTCATCCGGATTTGAATAAAAGCATCTGATACATGAATAAAAGCAATGTAGCAACAGTAACACTAAAAACACAACAGTTATTTTTCATAAAATGCATTTTTTATTGTACTGCAACAAGCAAAATCGCTTTTTTTATTGTCACATCAATTATAATGGATTTATCATAATCAATTATCAATACATTCACCCGATATGTTACTCTAATAACGACCAAAAACATCCTTTCTCTAAAATGTAAAGCATCATTTCAACTCCATTTCAACACTAAAAAAACCCCACTTTGCACTTGTAAACCATGAATAATTTTCTCTTCTGTTCGAGACACCATCTACATTTCATATAAATTCCACCACATTAAACCTGTCAGGCTGCGGAATGTGTCGCTTCAGAAGCAGCTTTATGGAAAAGGGTGGAGGGAGAGAAAAGAAAAAAAAAAAGCGGCGGTTTGTACGGAACAAACACCATGAAATCTAATGTCCTCATAAACCCACCATGAGTGGAAGAGGAGAGCACTCGGAGCTCAAGATGGCAAGATGGCAGCCGCCAGAACCACTGGCACTAATGAGGGACTCGCTCTACCTTCATGACAAAACAACTCACTGTAATGATGTGGTGGGCTTCCCTGCTGCTGGTAGGGGGTCTCCTCCCAGTCCACACACAGCCTGGATAATCATAGGTCATCACACCAACGCCCCACACACTAACAAAGCTCACCCATCAGCCCATTACATCTAATAAAGGCCTTCTGGAGGGACGTTCATTACGGAATGTAGTGAGGGTCAGGAGAGGAACTCTGGGTCTCCGTCACATACTCCACTACTACAATACACCCGTCTGGTGTTTGCCAGCCGAAGATCAGGCTAGGGGTGGGCAAACTTTTTGATTCGTGGGCCACAATGGGTTCTAACGTTTGTCAGAGGGGCCGGACCAGGAGAACATTGATGGAGTAAATTGGCACCACACTGGAGAAAAAAATACACATCTTGGTATATGGTGGAAACATATGTTTTAATTCCAAATGAAAATGAAGAAAGTATACAACAAAATATCTGACTTTGGAAAAAAATATCGGACTTTCATTCAGTTTTTACAAGCTCGATGGGCCGGATGAAAACGGGCCTTAGTTTGCCCATGCCTGGGCTAAAGTCATCTCCAGTAGCCAAACATAGTTCACTCGGGCTTATGTAGACAGGAAAGTTACACCGCACTAACTTTACTCAAGCCTGAGGCCCGGAGACTGGAGTTATTGAGCTGCTGGGTCAAGCTGCTCTGTGATTGGGTGGCTTTAACCAATCATATTAAAGTGTCGAAACGGAGTCATAATTAGAACGAGTGAAAGTATTTTTTTTTTTTTTTAAATGACAAAGGTTAAATTCTTAGTAAATACAACGCAAGAAAAATGTTGAGAGAAATGTCCAATTGGTGATTCTTTCAAAGGACCAATGTGTTATTACATTTTCAACTTATTGCGTAGTTGTTTTATGTTTTTAAAGCACAAAAGGCTCGTTCGAGACTCAAGGTGTGAGTTTGAAACTCTGTGTCTCCGATTTCCTCCCACAGAAAAAAAACTTGCATTTTAGGTGATTTGTCATTGAAAAATAGTGAGTGTGAGTGAGATGTGTGTGTGTGTGTGTGTGTGTGTGTGCGTGTGTGTGTCCCGTTTGGTAATTGGCTGGCAGACAATACACACAATCAGGGTGTGTGTCCCACCTGAAATGGTTTAAAATGGATGGAATGTGATGGGAAAAAAAACTGATACCGTACTTAAAAAAACATTAAATTGAAAAAAAAAAAATGTAAAATTAAAATTAAAAACAAAATCCATAAATCCAAAAGTGCACACAAATACAATATGGAAAAACGGGCGTATCGATAGAGTATAAAATAGTTTTACTTTATACAGATTATAAAAATAATATATCATGCTCTTATGATATGATGTCATATGGATCTCTGGAGTCTTTAGGCTGCTTATGAGCAAGCGACAGAGACTAAAAGCATGTTATTAAACATATATGCATCATTCGTTTATCGCTGGTCTTTCACCACCTTCCCAATTCCTGTAATAGATTCCCGAGCAAAGTCTTCAATTTACAGCAATTACAGTCCTCGGACAATTTTACCTATGCCTTCATTACAGCGCACATCTTTTAGACGCTATTCAAATCATATCTGATTTAATTAAGACGGTGAGATTATTACCTTTAAATCACATATAAAACATTCACAGCATGAAGAATTAAGCTGTTTTTCTGCCGCGTCTCCGGTTTTGCTTTGTGCTCTTGTCAAAAACAACGTGAAATTAATGTCAATCGCGATTCACCTTTTCCTGGGTTTAATTAATAAAACAACATCTTTCATCTCTTGTAATATTCGGCGGAGAGTTCTCCGTCTTTTCACGGGAAAGAAGCTTGTTCTTTCAAAGTTTTACAAACAATGACAGACAAAGATGAAACCATGTGAATATTAAGATGTTACAATATTCCACCGAAAATTATTCATGACTTCATACTCGATTCTGTTTCTTCTTCTGTAGAAAACAATACAAAAAGTTCATATTTTTTCAACGTGTAATAATGTAAATTCATGTAATAATTTAAATGTTGTCATTTGATACAATTTAACAGGTTCCAATTTACATTTAAACATTAACTAACAAATTTGGTAAGTTTTCATGGCAACAAACATGCTAATTTTTCCATTCCAGACATTAGGATCAATTCTCCACATACATTTCTAATGAAAGTTGGGAAAATTCTTTATCTCCCTTTAAAGATCAGAATATCACTTGACTTCACGTGATACTTTCTTGTACTTGATACTTTTATGCGCTTTGAGACAGTTGTAAAAATTGTCCTACAAATGCGCTGAGCTTGAACTTTTTGGGATTTTCGGGTCCACCTGAGATTCCCGCGCAACATTCCAAGTCATACGTGTTCATGCTGCTTTTCTGTAATTCCAGTAAAGCTGCGTTTTAATACTGTGTGGATCCTCCGCCACATAGATTAACCTCGCTAATGCAAAGCTTGTAGGGAATCGCTACACAGCATGTCACTAAAGCGTTTGCTCTCATTAAACACATATTAATTATTAATTAACAGCAAATCATCGTTGAAGGCCGTGTTCTAATCTCTGGGGAGACGGAAGACTGACATATCTCTTCAAAACCAGCGGGAAGAAATGAAATCACCGGCTCTGACTTTAATCATATAAAAAAATAAATCCTGGATATTTTCTCTTTCTCAGAGCAAATCATTTTTGGCCAATGGTATATAATATTTCATTTTTTTTTTTTTAATGATAACCGATGTAGACGTCACACGTTCTGTTATTGAACTGGACATCCACTTTTTCCATTTAGACCATTTTTACATAATTATTATATTTACTGTACTATATATGCTATATGTTGTTTGGTCTTGTCACCACGTTGAATCAAAATATGGAAACTAAATGTCATTGTACATCTGAAAATAATTCACAGTACATTGTGCACGTGTTGGGAAAAACTGTGCTGGAAAATATTCCATAGCTTTTATTCATCGTTCAAACCATATTGACTGAATCGGCTGAAATGGTTGTGTCTAATAATGACTCTCCAGTGTAAAATAATAGCCAGATTCGATCTGCCAAGATTACGTCAAACGTTTCACAAACCTGTGCTAAACCAAAGCACGCCAGACACACAAACCCATTCACCAGATTTAATGTTGTATGTTTCAATAACGTCTCTTTAAAACAGACTCAAAAAAAAAGTAGATGATGTTTCTACACAATCTAGTAGAAAATAGACTAGGCCGAACAAAACCATCACATTTTCAGGAGATGTTTTTTCAGCTCCGGTTAACATAAGTGGGCTTTTATGCATCACAGGAAATACAAAAGCAGAGTAGTGCAGCGTATAATAAGTACAGAGATAAAAGTGAAGAGATCATGACATCATCACGGGATCACGGGCTTGTGTGATGCGTCAGTCGCGCTTCCGACAAATCAACAGGTGCAAAAATAGAACAACAACATCGAAAACGGCAAACGAGCGATTCGCGGATGCTAATTGGAGCAGGCGAAAAACCATCAAGGATGCCATTGGCTGAGTGTCCACCGGGGGCAGCGTGGAGCTCTCGAGCGGCTTCAGGGTCATTACGTCCCTAATGGAGCCATATGCTTCAAAAACAAACACAAAGCGGCTCTTTTCTCCCCGATAATAAGGTCACAGGACGCCTGAGCTTGTTTGGCTTGAAACCAGTGGGAAGTTGGGAAAAAGATTCGTCTCACAGCCAGTAAACGAATGTGTGTTCGGCAGGGCCTTCGGCAAAGGCGAACGCTGAAAGTCTTTTCGAGTAAAGCGGCGGAATAAACGAGTAGACATGTAGGCGATGTGAAATCTAAGGGTAAAATAGTTAATAAAGACCGTTTTTCGCTGTTTTAAGTGAACAAAGAAGTGATAAAAGAATGTGGAATCAGATTAGTGCCAAAAATATCAAACGTAAATTTCACTTGAAAAAAAAAATGCTTGGTTTAAAAAAAAAAAGTGAAAGAAAAACCTGAAGCGGAACAAAAAAGTATCAGTTCGAATCAGAGCGGAAAAAAAAAAGCAAACGTAATTGCAAGCAAAAAATGTTAAAAACTAAAGTAAATGTGAAGCATTTTTGTTTGTTAGTTCAAAATTTACGTTTACATTTTTGGCACTAATCTGATTCCATAAAAGAACAGACGTTTGCAGTTTGTTCCAAATGTGCAGACGATGAATATCTCTGAAAAAGCACAAAACTGAAGATGAGCCTTCATGCCAAATGCCGGTTTTAAATCAGCATCGTTATTCTTAAGTCAAGAGGTATACATTTAAATACTTAGTAGCATGCAAATCACTACATGCTCAAATTGAGTGGAACATCAGGTGGATTGTATGTACTTTACCAGGAGGTGGGCACTTTTTGGCCACACCCACAGGCTGGATTTGGCCACACCTACATCTCAAAGTAACCTATCTCGAGTGAAATTTTTCACCGTATACTGAAATGTGGAAGGCTACTGTCATTGTATGGATGACTCGTCATCTTTTTCCATCTCTGGGTCGCAGGGAACTGGTTGTGTTCAATTGTAATTTGTTGGATTTGTGCGCTTTGAGACGCTTTGAGACAGTTCAAATTGTGAAAAGCACCTTACAAATGCTCTGAACTTGAACTTGAGCTTGGATCTCTGTGTTTGTCTGAAGATAAAACACACTGTGCTTTCCAACAGACACCTAAGCGAAGGCAGCACGTCTCGCTCCAGAAGCAGCTTAACATGTTTTTTTTTTTTTTCACACCCGATCCATCTTTGCGGCCAATCAAGAGTCGTGTTCACTCAGTCTTCTGTGAATAATTCCATTAAAGAGATTGGTTTTACATGTCCGCGGCTAATCCATCAAAGAGACAGTGGTGTGATCTCGTGTGCTCCGGCTCGAATTACCTTCACCAAACATGTACAGGAAAGTGGACGATTTAGCAAATATTTCATTTGGCCGCTGCCATCACTTTCACTCCATTACCCAGGCTTCCGCGTGCGCACCGATTGCCGCCATCCGCCATTTAACCGCGCGTTTGTGCAAAAGCCACATTCATCACCAAGTGAGGAAAACATGGGATGTAAAAAAATAAAACGAAAAAAAGGCCTCGGAGCGAATTCTGCTGCACTGGAAATCAACACGCCCTCCTTCAAATTTCTCCTGGTTAAAAGATTTGATGTCTTTCCTATATCTGGAGAAAATTTAGTTAAGGACTCTAAACTGTTTGAAAAAGTTTGGGACCCATTTCTTCTTTCTATTTCGTCTGTACCTCTCTGTGATGACTGATGTTTATTTTATATTTGCCGATTTTATGTTTACCTTGTTTGTTGCTGATAAATTATTTTCTACTTTTTGCCCAATAAAAATTGTAAAAAAAAAAAAGGGTACACACAGCGTAAAACAAATGACCGTTCTAGCATTCGCCGCCCTTCACACGCCTCTCAACGAGTCTCTCTGAAGCCACCACAGCTCTCCATCTCCATTCCTGCCCGAACCTGGCGCAGATGCCTCCAGGGAAATGAGCAAAACAGCCATAAAGCAGAATTAACATTCGCCTCCAGATTGAGAGTCGGCGAGAACATTTAGCGTGTGCTGACGGAGAAACGGCGCATTTATTTCCTGGCTCGTCGGTTGGAGAGAGAAACGAATGTCCCTTCACTTCTCTTCACTTCTCTTCACTTCTCTTCAGGAACGTGTCGGGCCAGCTGGTGAGTTTCTGATGTGTTTCGCTTTAATACTCTCTCTCTCTCTTCATTTATCTCGCTCTCACTCTCTTCCCCTCACTGTCTCTCTCTTGTTCCATCCATCTCTTTTTCCTCAACACCCAACAAAATCCTTCTGGGTCCCAATTAAGACTCAAAGCTGCTGTTCTCTGCATGATAACAACGCGGCGCGCTGACAACATGCTACCTGTCAGCCAGAGCATCAACACCCGCCATCTGTTCCCGGGCAAATTGTCTTCATTATACACAAACTCTACAAAACCACACACACACAAACATACATTTATATATCCTGGAGTCACAGATGTAATTATCCGCTAATCTCGCTCGGATCGAGCCGCGCGCAACTTCCTCCACTCTGGCGGGGTTTGGCTGCCCATCCAAAAAAAA
>MU204245.1:924439-942511 GCA_017309775.1 Paedocypris sp. Pulau Singkep
GAGAGAGAGAGAGAGAGAGAGAGAGAGAGAGAGAGAGAGAGAGAGAGAGAGATAGAGAGAGGACGATAGTGAGGAAGAGGAAAGAGCTGTATGAAGTAGGAGAGGTAGAGAGAGAAAAAGGAGGAGAGAGAGAGAAAGAGAGATGTAGAGAAAGAGAGACAGAAGAAGAAGTGGAGAGAGATAGAATAAAAAAAGAGCGATTTATGGAGTAGGAGAGGTAGAGAAAAAGAAAAAGTTGAAAGAGAGAGAGAGAGATAGAGAGAGAGAGAGCGAGTGGGAGGTAGAGACAGAAGTAGGGAGTAGGAGAGGTAGAGAGAGAAAGAAAGAGGAAGAGGGGGGTAGAGAGATGTTTGAAGAACTAATGGTAGAGAGAGAAGAAGTGGTGGAGAGAGAGAGAAAGAGTGAGAGAGAGAGAGACTACACATTATAAGAGAACAACAAACTAACAATACACAGCTACAACAAAACAAAACAAGATACAAAAGGATTGTTGACGACAACAACAACAACAACAACAACAACAGGTGAGTGAGTCAGTGTCTTGAAGAAGCCAATCAAGAAGCTTCACTTGAGTTTTCATCCTCACTTCTGAAGCTAGTTTAGCCAGACGCACGTGTCCAAACCTTCAACTCAACCTTGGGTTGATAGATCAGAACTCAAACATCTTTGTGGAGCTTCCTCGCCACTCAGCAGCGAGTGTTCTGAGCTGAGATTGTGAGGACCAGAAAAGTAAAGCGCACAATAAGCGCGACAGAGCGAGAAGAGCAGTCGGCAAACGTGCAATCCCTCAGATGAACGACAAGGAACATGAAGGATTGAAACACCTCGGGCCGGCTGGAGAAGCGTCTGAGGTGGCGTATAAATGCCTCCATCAGCCAGATGAATGGAGTGAGATTCTCCCCGGGTATAATGTCATCTCCTCGCCCCATCTCTCCGCCTGTAATCTCTGGCCCACAGGCCGGGTGAAGACCATCCCGCGCGCCAACACCGCGACATACATTATGCATTAGCGCGCCGCTAACGCCTTCAAACGTCGCCCGCTAGCCGCCCTTGTTATCAGAGAGCTCCTCGCTTGAGTAATGAGCGTCTCGATGCCCGATGTCCCGTACAGACGAGGACCAGAGCGAAGACCAGGAGCACATCTGCCAGGCCACAACGTCCTTTACCATCTCACCTCCACTTCAGCTGCTTTACCCGCCTGATGGAGGGCACGTACTCACTATTCTGCCAGTGACGAGATAAGCAACGATTATATTAGTGGAGAAGTTATTAAAAGTGTCGTGCTGTGTGATCACCACCACAAGAGGTTCTGCCCAAAGGACGATTGCTGGATTATTTCCACAGGTGTAAAGAGCACCAGACAGCCATACTGGAGTAAAAGTACGGATACTTGCTGTATACGCTGCTACAATATGAGTAAAAAGTCACCACTATTTAAAAAAATATTTGAGTAGCAAAGTATCGAATTTTAAAACAACTTGAGTATTTTACTCATACTGAATTTAGGCTAAAATAAAACAAAGAAAAGTGAAAAGAAAAACTCTATTCATGAGGTTTTATTGTCTAATACAGAATGGAATTTTAAATGTCCATGTTTCTAAAATGGTAAAACAAAATAGATAAAGAACAAAAAGTCAGTCTCAATCAAACGTGCAAAAAAAATGGTTTCTAATTCACAATGAGCTTCAAGTATCTTCAGCAACTACAGATTCGCCCAATTAACGGCGATAAAAGTTGATTATGGTTTGTCGCGCACAATCAAAATGTAACGAGTGACGGCAAGTGTCAATTCAAATGTAGTGGAGTGAAAAGTACTGCTACTCAATCAGTGTAAGTGTAAGTATCAGTGAGTGTGTAAGTATCAGTGTAAGTAAAGTAACGAAGTACATTTACTCAAGTACCTTACTCTGATTATTTCCGATGTCGATGGCTTCTGACGGCTGTGGCGAGTGGAATTACAGGCATCGGCACCAGGTCGAAGGTCCGAACAATTACGCGGCTGGAATAATGACGGGGATAAAATGGCGTTTGTGAGCGTCAGACGCCGGTGAAACGTCTCTAATCAAAGTCTCTTCTCATTATCGCTCAAAGCTTCATCTGCAGGCAAAAGTGTCACGCGAACGCTTCACAAATGGAGGCAGAGAGGGGGAAAAAAGCATTTATTTGCCGGCAATTTAATATTAAAGCGCGTGTTTGTGCCTCTCATGAATATCTCCAGCCTCGGGGCCAGAAACATCAAGGTCAGTGGGTTTGTTACCATTTCACCACCAGTGTGATTTAAAGTGTCGGGCTGGTGAACGCAACTAAATCACCGTGTTTCAAGTGCAATATTAATGACGTGGCTCTGGTTTGGGAACAGATGCTCTTTTCATCGCTCGCTCAGATTTGCAACATTAGGCCGATCTTGTGTAACTGTAATAGTGACATTGTGCGCTTTTATGAAACAACTGCCGCTCATTCAATCGCGTTAATGTACACATAGGAAGCATTAATGTAGTTGTCCCAGCACAAGATTCCAACATCTTTTATTTATGGTAGTGCTTATAATATTTAATAAAATACATAAATATTTATAATAAATTAGACGTAAGGAACTTTATTGTCATTGCAGTGAACATAATATCATTAATATTATATTAATAATTAATATTATCTTAAGATCCATATTAATTCTATTCGGGCAAATTTAATCTACTTCACGAAATAAAACCGCTGTGACATTGAAAGTTAAAACAAGCAGGCGGATAATGTTTCCGTAAACTGAAGCAGTTTATGACGTGAATAATGAGCGAATCCTGCTAATGAAGCGCAAGAACCAAATTTAGCCGAGAAATTATTTCCCTTTCTTGTCAAATAATGAACAGATCATGCGTCTAAATGATTTTTTTGGATCTGGAATCGACCGGCAAAGGTCACGTTGGCCATAATAACAGCAGCAAACTAGTTGAAAATCACAAATTTTACTCACTTTTTGTACTTTTACTCTTTCTACGTTATTTGATTGTATTTTAATCTTGGAAATTTTATAATTGTATTCATATTTTATATTTTGAATGTATTGTTTTTATGGTATTTCTATTCTTTGTCTTTTTATTGTACTTCCCTATGCAAATTTTGTTGTATCTCCCCCATCCCCAAGTTTAAATGCTGGAACCATCAAAAACACATTTTACTACATGCTGTACCACGTAAAATATTTCAAATTCAAAATTTTATTTGTCACATCCACAATTATTTTTCAACAACGTGAAGTGAAATGTATTTTGCAATCGTCCAGCATGTTAACATGGGGGGGGGCATTTAAGATAGGGGATAAAAAGTAAAACACAAAAGCAATAAAATACAAGAATACAAAAGCAATAAAATACAATAAAAAGAGAGAGATAAAATATGAATTAAATACAAGGAATAAAAAAATACAAAAAAATACGGAGAGAGAAAATATGTACGTGGGAAAAAAATACGGGGAGAGAAAATATGTATGTGGGAAAAAAATACGGGGAGAGAAAATATGTACGTGACAAATAAAAATTTGAATTTGAAAGTTTGAAAATCCTGGACCGTTTCCGGCCTAAACTGGTACTTTAGTATATCATTCACTCAAATAGCTCAGCAGCTACTTAAACGGCAAATCCGCTTTATACTTGGTTATTACTACAAGTAGATTAATTTAATTATTAATATATTTTTTTTCTCTCTTTGTACTCTTGATTATGCATCTGTTTCTAATGTTTGTATTTCGTTCTACTGTTTTATTTTATCTACCGTTTCTATTTCGTGCGCTTTGAGACAGTTAAAACTGTGAAAAGCACCCTACAAATACTCGTGTATATATATATATATATATATATATATATATATATATATATATATATATATATATATATATATATTACCGTATTTTTCGCCATATAAGAAGCACCGGCATATAAGACGCACCCAATTTTAAAGGAGGAAAATCTAGAAAAAAATTATTCTGAACCAAATACTGTAGTAAACTGTTTTATATCAACTGTATAAAAGTTAACAGCAGTTTAAGAACAATTGTATGCCAAACATGTGACATGAACAGTCAGTAAAGTCAGTAAACAGTGAGAGTAGCGCTGGGCGGTGTAGCGGTATTAACCTGAATAGCGGTATTGAGATGTGCCACGACCCCGCGATAATTCATGAATTAGATTTTTTATATAATATATAAACACCATAATACAGTATTACACATTAGTTTCATTACAAGTTGTAACTTACAACTTCCAATGACAGCACAGACATTACTAATCAAACACAGAAAGCAGTGTAACAGACTGAATTAATCGATCACATATACGCGTGCCGCTGTTTTCTGCGCTGTGCCTTTAAGAGAAGAGCGGCTGTTTTAGTTTTAAAGATTTGGAAATCATGGTTTCATTGTTTCACAAGATTCTGCGCGAGAAAGAAAGCGAGACAACGTATGTATACCGCGGTATTGCAAACTAAGATGGCGGTGAGCGCGCTCCGCGGATCTCTGCATTTGCCCTATAAGACGCACCAACTGTTCACCCTCAGTTTTGGGGTGCGTCTTATACGGCAAAAAATACGGTATATATGTATTATTATATATATTGGGGCATTGTGGGATGGGAGGAGGGGCAGGGCGGGGGTAATTAACAAAAAAACAAAAACAAAAGGCATGTAATGTTTCTTCTACATGTGTACATTTACTATTGTCCAATAAAAATTAAGAAAAAAAAAAAAATCGAATGCGCAGACGCCGAACAATATCCCCACCCCACGTAAGCGTTGACGTGTGACGGCGAAGCAGTAATAATTCAGCGGCTAGTAAATGCAGGAGCCTCGCTCTTCTATCCCAGGAGCCCGTCTTTACTGCCGGATCATAAAAGCTCGGGAACATGTCACTGCAGCCGGATGAAATACTTTGCACAGGGCTGTAAAAGGCAGGAGAATGTCCCGAGGTTTCCTCCTATTCTTCCGTGTCGGTGTTCCTGGCGTTTTTTTTTAATTAAAGGAAATATACTGCAGTAGCTCTCGCACTCCCACATCATTCCATCAGGTCTACTGCGGGGCCGTAAAGCTGCGGTTAATGTCTGCCGGGGAGCGAGAGGACACAGCCCAGCTAAAGATGAAAAGCAGAAGCAGCGTTTATCCCCTCCGACATCCGTCCGCTCCGTGTGATCCGTCATCCGCTGGCGTCTACTGTGCATTTCATTCAGTTGTTCCTTAAGGACAATTGGTTTTCTCCGAGATTCCATTAACATGAAGCTGGGGAGGAATGAGAGGCTCGGGGAGGCCGAGAGAAACACGCGATGCTCCACACTCGGCGATAACACGATAACACACGCAGATATGCAGGATTTTACTTTCGATTTATGTCAAATATTTCAATTTAGCTTTTCTTCGAACTAATGTATGCAGATTTGATCCAGATACCCCTGTGCCTCAATCTGTGGGGAGGGGTGGGGGTGGATGGATGGATAGAGAAAAGATAGATGGATGGATGGATGGATGACAAAAAGATAGATGGATGGATGGATGGATGGATAAGATGGATGGATGGATGGAGAAAAGATAGATGGATGGATGGAAGGGATGGATCAAGAAAAGATAGATGGATGGATGGATTGATGGATAAGATGGATGGATCAAGAAAAGATAGATGGATGGATGGATGGATGGATCAAGAAAAGATAGATAGATGGATGGATAGATGGAAGGATGGATCAAGAAAAGATAGATGGATGGATGGATGGATGGATAAGATGGATGGATGGATCAAGAAAAGATAGATGGATAGATGGATGGATGGATGGATAGATGAATGGATGGAGAAAAGATAGATGGATAGATGGGATGGATGGGTGGGTGGGATGGATGGATCAAGAAAAGATAGATGGAAAGATGGATGGATGGAGAAAAGATAGATAGATAGATAGATAGATGGATGGATGGATGGATGGATGGATGGATGGATGGATGGATGGAGCCGGAAGCCTGGACTGGGTGGATTTTCCGGCCTAACGGAAGAGAAACTAAAGTGTTGCTGGTAGACGACAGTAGGTTATGTTAAACGCTTTTCACTAGGTGCCATGTTTGCGGAGTCTTCAGTCGAGGGACGGTGGATCAGTGCAGCCATGATGGAGGGAATTACAGAGGGAAAGAAAGTGTTAGGAAGCGTCTTAAACACATGATCAAAAACACACACTATCCCCCTGATTCCAGCCGCCTCCAGAAAACCACCTCTATATGACAGAGAGAGAGAGAGAGAGAGAGAGAGTGTGTGTGTGTGTGTGTGTGTGTGTGTGTGTGTGTGTGTGTGTGTGCGTGCGTGTGTGTGTGTGTGTAAGATTATTTGTGTATCTGCAAGTTTGTGTAAGCTGTGTGAATAAGTACGCATGTGTATATCTGGGTGATGTTTGTATATGTGTGTGTAAGTGTATCTGTGTAAACAAGTGTGAGTGTGTGTGAGTGTCTATCTGTGTTCGTGTGTGTGTGTGTGTGTGTGTGTTTGTAAGTATGTATCTTTGTGTGTGTAAGTGTATCTCTGTGTAAACAAGTGTGAATGTGTGTGAGTGTCTATCTGTGTTTGTGTGTGTGTGTGTTTGTAAGTATGTATCTTTGTGTGTGTAAGTGTATCTCTGTGTGAACATAAGTGTGAGTTCATGTGAGTGTGTGTCTGTGTGATTACGTGTGTATCGGTGTATATAAGCATGTGTGTGGGTGCATGTGAGTGTGTGATTGTGTCCATTAATGTGTTTCTGTACGATTTTGATTGTGTATGTGTGTGTGTAAACATAAGAGTAAGTGTGTGTGTGTGTGTGTGTGTGTGTGTGTGTGTGTGTGTGTGTGTGTGTGTGTGAGTGTGGCTTTTAAGCGATTCAGTATATCAAATCAGCAAATCAAGAGCCGTGTTCCCCACTATTCTAATGTTCATTATTCTCAAGTTCAAGTTTATGTATATAGCGCTTTTCTCAGTCCCAGACAAACACAAAACTATAGTCAAGTAAAGGAAAAGAATTAAAATAAACGTGTTTGTGTAGAAGAAGTTTTATAACACGGGAACATCTCAGCGTGTTTCTCTCTCAGTCCTAATCTGTGAGCATGTACCCGACGCAGCAAACCCACTTTACTGGAGTTTGGTGTTAAATCCCACAAATGATGACAGTAAAGACTTGGAATGGCTCCTACAATCAGGTCTTTTAGTGGCGGAATCGAGTCTCACCGAAGATAAACCCACCGGAAAAACCAGCGAGTGGAGAAGCGACTATTAGGAAATCGAAAAATTACGGTCACGTTGTATTTGACATCATCGTGACAAGTTTAAAAGTAAAAATGAAGTTTAACCCTCCTGACTCCACATCATTAAACTGTTCCTGTTTTACACTTATGTACAATTACAGCCCGTAAGCTGCTGGAAACGTCCATTAAAAAAGCACATTGTGTACATTAAACAGAGTTACATCACTTGCCTCGGAGGAACAAACAAAGAGTTGAGCTATAATAACCGTACTAAAGATTCCAGGCCAGGACTTCTCCATTAAGTCACAACTTTCCTTCACATTATAGCAGAGGTGTAAGGTACTTGAGTAAATGTACTTCCTTACTTTACTTAAGTATGTTTTTGGCTACTTCGTACTTGTACTGAGTATCATCAATATAAGCAGCTTTTACTCTCTACTCCAATGCTTTTCTGGTTGAGTAACTGTACTTTTCACTCCACTACTTTTGAATTGACACTTACTGTTACTCATTACATTTTGATTGTGCGCGACAAACCATAATCAATTTTTATCGCGATTAATTTCTTGGGCGAACGAGGCGATAATGCCATCTGTCGTCTGCTGAAGATACTGGAAGCTTTTTGTTCTTTATTTATTTTGTTTTACCATTTTTGAAACATGGTGTTACATTTCGTTTCTGTATTAGCAATAAAAACCTCAGAAATAGTGTTTTTTCACATTTGTTTGCTTTATTCTAGCCTAAATTCAGTATGAGTAAAATACTTAAGTTCTTTTAAATATTGATACTTTGCTACTTTGACTCAAGTCTTTTTTATAGTGGTGACTTTTTACTTGTATTGGAGTAACTTATACAGTACGTATCTGTACTTTTAAGTAAGGTACTCTTCACACCTCTGCATTATAGACGGATCCGAAAAGGACCATTATCCCGAGCAGAGCCTGTCATTCCGTCCTCAAACACATCAGTCTTTTGTTTGTGGTCAATGGCGTGTCCGATGAGCGCTGAACAAACCTCAGCGAGGTCCATCGACAGATCCTCCGAGGGTTTGATCGAGTGAGCCGAAAGGCTAGGCTAGCAATATGAAGCCATTGATTTCCTGCCATATTAAAAAGGATTAAGGAAGCCATAAATGCAACTGGAAAAAGGCTTAATGGGCTATTCTTGGGTGCTAAACTTTAATATCTGTTATTTTTTCCCTTCATTCGGCCACATTAATCACATTTGGGCCGGTGTGATGGATGGCTGTCATCGGAAGGTGATCCGTTCTGTGCATCTCAAAGGTGCGGGTTCCTTTGTCAGGCTTCTATCAATAAAAGGAGGAGGCAGCCGGGTGGAACCGGAGCCAGACATTCATCTTCTCACGTCCTGAAGCTATGAATTACCAAGGTCAAGCGACTTCCATCTGTCCGGGAAAGCCGGAGACACACAGGTCACTTCAAGCTTCTGCCGTGATGATAACCGAGGCAAAAGTTGGAGAAATATTCCCCCGTGTGATGCAAATGAAGCAGAAGTCGTGGTGGCAAACACAAATTGAATTCTAACTTGTCCCACTTTTAGTTTTGGTCGGAAAAGAAAAGGAATCTCTGAAAAGCTCAAATCTGGGTTACAAGCTGAAACTTACAAAAGAACTTACAACATGTCGCTCTGCGTGACTTCCGGGGTCTCGATCCGTAAAGGGGGTCTTCCACATCCACCCCGAGGTTTAAAACATTGAGATTTATAATAAAGTGGAAGGTTTGGGATTGTAATGTGTGGAATTCCATGTAATAGATGCAGAAATATAAATGTGATTTATTGTTATGCACCATTTTTCAAAGAGTAAATGTCTCACACACATTGTCTGAGATCTGTCTATTCGACTATCTACCCATCTGAAGAGAGAGAGAGAGAGAAAGACAAAGTGAAAGCAAGAGGATAAAGGGAGAGGGAGGGATAGATAAATGGCAATCACAGATGCACACACACACACACACACACACACTTGCTTTTATATCATTGTGGGGATCCACCATTAACAAAAAAAAAACAGTATGTTTACTCCAACCATCAAAATATCCACATACCCCCCTTTTGCTCCAAACTTCCACCCTAAAATCCCACCATGGTCTTATGGCCCCACTTTAGTATAAAAGCCTGGCATTGAAGTCCCCACTTTGGCCTAAAATGCACACACTATTCTTTGTATAAATAAAAAAAAAACTCTTGAGTTGGAATAAAAAATAATGCATTACTATGAATCCACTGAAATATATCAGCGTTTGAACTTGAAGTCCGTGTGGAGTCGTTGTGCCGTTTGAAGGCGGCAGGGATTTAACGCACTGATATCTTTCCAACGCGCCCGAGCGTGAAATGTGCCACGTAAACCAGCGTATCGCCACAGAAGTGACGGGATTTCCAGCGTGTGACACGAGATGTGCCCGAAAAGCGTGGAGGAATTCGCTAGCGAGATGAATCTGCTCCTCATCCTTCCGCCTTCTTCTCACTGACATTCCCAGACAAACTAAACCATGTCCCTGACATTTCCAGCAGCATCACCCAAGAGCCAAATCAGCCTTGCTCGCTCCGGAACACCTCGACTAGATGCCCAGTGCTTCAACACGACAAACTCAGAAAGCAGTCGTGAGTCCTTCATCGTGGAGGAAGACGAGGAGGGTGGAAGACAAAAAGCCGAGCGATGGAGTGCCAGACCCCGAGCGTTCCCTGAAGGCATGCTGTACATTTCACAGTGTGACGAGACTCTGGGAATGGCTGGGTTTAGTTCACTGTCGCTGTCAGCTTTCCCACAGCCGCAATAACCCACCACAACATCACACAAACACGCTGAAATTAAGTAGACATGATCTCACGGCAGCAGAAACCCAACAATATCTACACGCTCCACAGCGACGGGCTCAATCCCACACCGAGCGCCTCCTAATCCTCAATGCCACAGAGATTAAGCAGCACAGACAAAGACGTAATGCTGCAAACACCTGAGGATTCAGTCCACAGCTCAGGCAAGTCCACAATCATCTACAACAATCCGGGTCGTCTCCACATCCCGGGGATCTCTAGCACGGTGTTGTAGAAAGCCGGGTTGACTTCCGTTGGCTTCTGTTCCGCACAGGAAGGGGTTAAAGTTTGTGTGAGTGTGGAAAATCCCAATTCCTTCCAGTTGGCATCCGTCCTATCAGACGGCGGCAGCTTTGGAATTCCGCATCTGAGCATTTTTTTGCGCCCCGCCTGGACTAATGCGTAATCCTGCGAGATGTTCCTGGCAGCGCGGAGTTAAAGTTAATAAACACCTCTCCATTGACTCGCAGGGATTAGAAGTCAACACGGCTTGTTCCGTTATTGGAGGGTCGCGTCGTACAATCGCTCCCGTGAGCGGCAAGTAATTAGCATGTTCGGCAAAGTTTTTCCCCGCGTTTGCCGTGAAGCGTTGAGGGGATACGAGCGTGAGGGAAATGACATATTCATCCCGGTCCGCGCTCCAGATTTCCCTCATAGTTCCAGCTTTTGCGGGGCCCGGTGCTATTTGAATTCCTCCTTTAATCTCTGCGCATTATAGCTACAGCGGGGCTGGAAAATAACATACAATTTGACCATTTTGCCGACGGTATAATGATCACGTAATGGTCTTCAATCCGGAACCCGCCTCTCAGCGACGGACTTTCCGAACGTGTTTTGACTGGGTGGGAATCACATGGTCTTTAGTGAGAGCATCACAGACCACCGGCTGGGGCTCTTGAAGGGCTTGTGAAGAGTGTCTCGGCCCCCGAGGGTCACCACACTCTCCAGTCTTGCTCAGGTACGACTCACGACAGAAAGCGAGGCGAGGAGATGCTATGGCAACAGCAGAACCCGACATTAAGATTCCGCAGGCGTCCGGATGGCGAGCACGAGTCGCAGGTTTCTCTGGGAATCTCCTCGGGCTGAGCTTCCAAGGTGAGCGTGCTCGCTCCTCAGGAGTTGGGAGCGAGAGATAGCGGCCAGAAGCTATTAAAATATGGGCAGGAATTTCTGTTATCTGCCTGACGGGAGGCTGTGACGGCGGCTTTGTGTTATTACAGAGATAAAATGCACAGCCGCTCCGAGAGCACGGGAGGAGGAGGAGGAGGAAGGGAGGAGGAGGAAGCTCAGATTTATAAAACTAGGGAAGCTTAAGGTTATTAAATCTGAAGATTACTAGAGTGCAAAATTGTCCAAGCTTCTTTTTCTAGCAGGAACTTGAGGGATTTGGTCCGGCATTTAACAGACGGTTTTAACTATCAATGATTCAAGACACAATGACTGTCTTTGTCGTTCGTGTTCCGTCTTTTGTCTCGGCCACGTTGACGTTTGACAATCAGCCGCAAACGAAACTGTACAATTGGCTACATTTACCCATAAAGCTATAGGAGATAAACGCTGGCCATGTAAACAACATAGCGCTTTAATATTTCAGAAGTGTAGTTGCATATTCAATTCAGTGTGTTCTTCAACAAGCTTTCCACAGAAAAGATGTTTACACCTTTATTGAGAATCATGAGAGTAGATTGATGAATACCAGATGAAAGCAAGTCATTAGCATATTAGCATGCAGGTGGTGAATGGGTAAAAAAACTAAAAGTACTCAAGTAAATCCAAACGGATATTCAGAGTTCTTGACAAATGCTTTGGCTTAAGAGTTCAAGTCTTGGCTTTGGATTTCGGCTTGTAAAGAATTGTATGCCCACGTGTTGGCTTCCAAACAACTTCCTTCAGTGGTGGCCATATTAAATATGTGTAATGAAATTCTCTTTCAAAATAAAAGTCTGATCATAGGAAATAAATGAATTGAAATGGCAAAGTGGCATAACAAAGAAGCCTTGATATCACAAAAAATGTTATCAAACTAGAAATGCCTCTTACAGAAAGTGTTTACAGAACACAATGTGAGCGAGTGGGCAAACACGGTAAAGTTCGCAAAAAAAAAAAATGCTTACTCAGCGTAGTCAAGCAAGAGTAATTATTCACGTCTCAAATCAATATGCAGAATTAACACTATAGGACAATAAAAGCACATGATGCATTATTTGGGGGCACGATGTCGGAAACGGTGCAGAGTTGCTAAGCTACCAAACTCATTTCTAAAGAAGCAAAGATACCAACAGCAACTTCATTAACTTCATTAACTCCAGAGCGCTAAAAGAGCAATCGGAGACGCAAACATGCGCTTTCTCACGGTATGTTATCTGCTCCAATTAGCAAACAACGGCAGCTTTAAAGACGGAATTCTAATTTGAGCTAATTGAGTCATGGGACTCGAGTCGTTTTCAGCGATTATCACGAAAAGAAAAGACGCTGAAATGTGACCAAATCCTGCGTGGACAAACACAGACGGACGCTGGACATGTTCTTACTATCGACATGTGTTGTTTAATAAATGTGTGTACGGTGGCCTGAAAGATCTCGCCCAACCTGGTCCTTCTGTGTGTTTGTGTCCTTGTTTGTTCTGTTTGTGCTTGCGTTGGTTTCCTGGGTAACCAGATGGTGTGAGTGGTGCAAGTGTTAATGTGAGTGTGACCTTCTGTGATTGGTTGATTATTCTGACTTAATAACACTTCTTTTTAAAAAACCTAACGCGAGACTCTTTCACTTGAATAATACATGTATTGTTAAATATCTCTATTAGTTAAAATATAATGTTAAATATTATTTCTAAATGTAGCGGGGTATATCTCCAGTAGGCGGAGCTTTGATTCCTCTTGCTATGACCATATATGGTCATTCCAGTCTTCTTGCCCAGTCATGCGCATTCCAGTCGCAGACAGAGTTCAGACTTCTCCATGATATTGTATTTAAAATAAACAAAAACTTAGAAACAGTCAAATGAAACACATTTTTAATTTAAAAAAGATATGAAATTTCTTCCAGTGTTATTTAGCCACTTCTAAGTGCCACTGTGCGGCTAATGCTTCTTTATATTTTTTATTAAGCTTTATATCTTTTATATCTTTATACCTTTAATTAAAGACAGACAAGAGGGCAAAACGCAGAAACGCACCGCTGCATAAAGACGACATCATTCAATTTATTTGTGACTGCTTCTGAAATATGGAAAAATAGGGTCTTATATTTTTGCCGCATACTGTATTTGAAAATTGCCCATGTAAGCTCCGCCCACGTTTGTGAGCTGCTAAAATTGGAAAAAATTTGATGCACTTGTATTTACACTTTTATTTGTGTACACACAGTACACACACACACACGTACATGTCATTTAATTAGCAAATGTTGTCGTATATTGGTTTTACACTAAACTCTGCCTGGCAGATCTTCCCGCCCGACCGGACTCGGTTCAATATAGCATGTAGTTATTAAAGCAGAAACAGGCCCATCACGCTGATCCACGCCTAATCTGATGAACATTCATGAGGAACACCTTTAGCATTTCAAAATGTCACAACGCCGCCTCGTTCATTTAAATATCACCTTGGCTTGAGATTCGCTTCCATTTCCGGCGCCTTGATTCTTTATAGTCAGCACTTTGAACCGAGTCACTTTTTACACACTTCAAAAACACATTTCACTACATGTATGTACCACGTATAATTTGTATGTGAAATATAAAATAAATTTCAATTTGAATTCGGCACAGGATGCAAACACACACACACACACACACACACACACACACATGCGTGGGGCGGTTTCTCACTGATCTGTGCTGTTGTGAGGTGAGATGTGTTTACACTCTTCCTCCTCCATCCTCGTCTACCGTTTAAAGCCCGTCACAGCGACTCAACAGACCCCCGACTGCGATCTGAGGGAAGGAAGGTTCCAGCTTAAGCTCGCTCGCTCCACCGTCTCCGCATCCACTTGTTCATTTCTGGTGCCTCGCCCAGCCGAGAATTCATTAACCTCGGAGCCGCGCAGTCATGTGGCGAAATGTGCATGTTTAATGTGCCTTAAAAGAGCTTTTTACAGACGCAAACAGGCTAATTGGCTGGACTGAAGGCGACACACACACACACACACATAAATGCGTTCGCACTTCGGTGGCGCTCTGCCCTCAACGCAAACACACACGGCCCCGTGTTTACACCCTTGTGGGAGTTTGTCATGTAAACACAATTACAAGTCAGACCTTAAAATACCCGCTGACAAGTTAAGTGCTTGCGTGACGTTGCCAGGCTGATGGGTGCAAACAGATATATATATAGCAAAACAATGCATTATGCAAATGTGCTTGTAAATACTGTAAATAGTACAGACACGAGATTCCTTTCGTTTTTTTTCCTTTCTTTTTGTTTGCTAGACAAAGTTAGTTTTGAAGAAATAAGATTCACTATTCACACAGTATATATATATATATATATATATGTTTGTGTGTGTGTGTGTGTGTGTGTATATTAGGGCTGTCAAAGTTAACGCGTTAACTCATGCGAATAATTAAATGTGTTTAATCGCGTCAAATTTTATTGACGCCATTAATTTCACTTCCGTTTTTTCCGGCACTTCCGGTTTTCGGGTATTTCCGTTTTTTCCGATTTTTGAGTTTCACTTCAAAACCATTCAGTATTATTTGTACAGTTTTTTGCAAAGCGGAAATCACAGCGCACTTATAGAAAGATTAGAGTGCAATTCCATTATTCACAGTCTCTCAGACGACTGATCGCGATTAGTTTGGTTGAGGAAGTGCGATTAACTAGTTGAAAAAATGTTAATATTTAAAATGTAATATTAAATATTGATCAAATATAACAATACACACACATTTTCAGTACAGTGTATACATATATACACATACATAGTTAAATATATTAGGTTATACCTCTTCAAATTAGTATTAATGAGGACAAATAACTTGAAAATATGTTAAAAGAACAACTTATTTCATATAAAGATAAAGTTGCACAGAATCATATTTTAAAAGACAGTTGAGTTTATAAAATTCAAACTCTGCATGTTGATGTCAACTTTATAGTATTATAATCAGCAAACTCAGTCGACTGAAGGTGTTTGGGTTCTAGATGGTTAACTAAAGGCTTTAAGTTGTGCTGACAAATCACATGTTTAAATCACTGACATCATAAGAGACTTAAATCTAGTGACGCACATCAAAACAAACGCCACAAAAGATTCCACGCCGCGCTGCAATTCTGCAATTTCCCGAATCAAACTACAACCTCTGGAGTCGCAAACACCGAGTTTACACGCCGACGAGGCAGAGAAGGAAAAAAACCATTTCCTTGCGGCAGAAAATTACAGGCGAATTTTCCCGAAGAAAGCATCGCTCACGCTGCGCCGACAACAACGCCTCACAGCCAATGAGAAGCGCTCCGCAGAGCCACATCCACGGCAGGAAACACACGCCTGGACAAAGCCAAACATCGGCGTTCTGTCGTCTTTGTCCTCTGAAGCGCACAGACACGCAGAGGTCAGCCATGATTGTTCCCGCTCCGGCCCTCGCAGGCAAAATCTCTAATGCACTTACAATCTGGCAAACACACCTTCCTCCCACACGCAGATCTGGATGAGGAAGAGAAGCCCACCAGAGCAGAAACCCCCTGGAGGACGCGTGTGTGTGTGTGTGTGTGTGTGTGTGTGTGGCAGATTTAAGAGCACTTGTGTGCGGCGTGAAGGTGTTTTACGCCAAGTCGGGAGAGAAGAGAAAAAAAAATGGTCAAAACACCGGCTGATTGCCACGGTTATAATTACACTAATGGCTTCATTACGGGCATTAATTCAGCCCTCATCAGTCTTTTGCCAGTGATGAGATGGACGTGGAGAAGGGCTGAACACTGCAGCGTTCTCAAAAGAAAGCCAGGTCTCTCATCGGGCGGAGTCCTCTCCAAAACTCTAAAATGTCAGACTGTAACTAGGAGTGGGGTAAAGTACTTGAGAATTTATAGCTACTTTGTACTTGTACAGGATCATTTATAATATATACAGTATTAGATTTATATATAATGTATAAATATATATATACACCTTATGTAATATGTATATATATATATATATAGCAATCAGAATAGTTAACACCAAATTGTAATAATCCAGTTTTACTTAATGCAACTTAATGCATGTGTGTAAATTATCAACAGTTACTTTTATGTGCATACCATTGTTTGCAATAAAATTTTAACATACATAGCATATACTGTGTATATATATATGTATATTTGTACATTGTATTGTAAACAGTATACAACAGTATGTACGTAGCAAATACGTTTGAGACGTTTGAGAGTAAGTACAAATTCCCAAGGGGATGAATAAAGAATTTCTGATTCTGTCAAAAATATGTCAAAAATATAATCAACTTTTACTCTCTACTTGACTACATTTGTGATTGAGCATCTGTATCTTTTCTCCGCTACATTTCAACGGACACAAGACGTTACATTGTGATTGTGTGCGACAAGTTGGCATCTTTTTTGCCAGCGATTAATATCTCGGGTGAATGAGGTGATATCGCCATCTGCAGGATGTTGAAGGCACTGGACGCTGTTTATCAGCTCAATCACGTCAAGATGAATTTTCACAACTCGGGCATCTTTATAAAATATAAACTCGGACACTGAAGAGCGTCTTGCAGAACTAAGCCGTGTCTCCTCGGCGGCGTGGTCGGGTCATTTCTGCCTATAGAATCTCCTACATTAAAGCTCGACTGAATGTTTCTGTGCTGAAACAAACAAGACATCAAAGGCGGCGGAGCGGAGTTAGAGTGACCGAGAGAGCAGGAGATTACATGAAAGACCCCGGGAAACCACAGGCTGATGCTTATGGCACGCTCAGATTTGCTTTGAGGTTTCTTCAACAGAATGAACTGAAATCTCCTGCTTTGCCGATTTGGAATCTCCGTCTGTTAATGTGTGACGTAAATGATGTCAAGTATGAAATAATGGGAAAAAAACATTTGCTTAAAAACACAATTGCAATCAAACAAACCTTTTTCAACATTGTTTCTAATCTGCTGCTGCGCCACAGTGTTGCGTGTCTTGTACCACTATAATACTACAGTTTTCAGTGTCCTACTGTCGTTGTTTTTGCACCATTTATTTATTGTATCTTCTTTATTTGCCTTTGCACATTTTGTTACTATACTTTCTTTTACAAGTGTTTTGTTATTTACCCTTCATTACTGTTTCTATGTTGTACCGCCTCCCTGTTGCTGCTGCAAACAAAGAAATTTCCCCTTGTGGGATAAATAAAGTCATTCGTTCATTCATATAATAATTCACCTAGTGCTAGTACAATACTATTCTAAAAGCAAATAACACAAAGATTCGATATTTGTATTCCGCATTGACATGATGATTTGCATTTCTTTTTAACACTTAGGCACGGACAAAATTAAGTGTGTGTGTGTGTGTCTCTCTCGTTTGTATTGTTTGAGCTTAACTCTAAAACAAAAGTAATCTGATTGCACACACACAATTAAATAAACATCATCTTTACGCGGCGGTACAAGAAAAGCCATTAGGTGGCCGAACACACCGTGTGCTGCTGTTTGTGGAGAAGGAAGAGCTCCCTCTACAGGCCTCAACACTCACTGCAGGACTCTACTGTCACTACACACACACACACACACACACACCTTTAAACTTAACTCCCTCAACCTACCTACTCTCTCTCTCCTCACACACTGCCCTTCAGATCACGATCCATCATTGTCCTCTAAATCAATAATCAATCTGTAGTCTTCTCCTCTCACCCCATCCGTCTCCATTGGCCTGAGCGTTGCTCTCTGCCTGTATAGATCATCATTTGGGTCCCTGTAATTGCTGGTCAGAGGGAGAGAGGCTATTAAAGACAGCATGGCCACTGTCTCTTTCTTTATCCCTCGCTTTGACCCAGTTCTCTCTCTCTCTCTCTCTCTCTCTCTCT
>MU204245.1:942611-945111 GCA_017309775.1 Paedocypris sp. Pulau Singkep
TCTCTCTCTCTGTACCTCACCTCTCTTTCTCTCTCTCAGTCTTGGTCTGTTTCTCTCTTTTTCGGCCTGTCTCTCTCAGCACTGGTCGATCTCTCTCTCTTTCTCTCTCTCTCTCTCTCTCTCTCTCTCTCTTCTCTCTTTCTCTCGCTCACCCTCTCTCTTTCTCTCTCAGTCTTGGTCTGGTTTTCTCTTTTTCGGCCTGTCTCTCTCAAAACTGGTCAGTCGACTCTCTCTCTCTCTCTATCTCACCTCTCTTTCTCTCTCTCTTTATCTCACCTTCTCTCAGCCTTGGTCTGTTTCTCTTTCTCTTTTTTGGCCTGTCTATCTCAGGACTGGTCGATCTCGATCTCTCTCTCTCTCAAAAATGTTAACAAATTATTGAAACAAATAATTAACTATAACATTTGGGCTAACGATAAGTATAATTTTTATCGCTGATAAAGCGTTGTGTTTGGAATTATAATCCATTCCAGATTCATTTAACCGTTTTTGTTTTAATTGTTTGCAGTTTTTTACGTTTGGATGTTCTATCCGCCTTCATTCATTTTTACAGTATGAGACTTTTTTTTTTCAATAAAAATTGCAACTGTTAAAATGTCATGTTTCAGGTTACATTGCGGTGAAAGTCGACTCGGAAAATATTCCATGGACTCGACGAGACGTTTGGACAAGCGCGTGACACGTTTCCCACTTACGAGTCATTTGGGTTTCAGCTTGACGTGTTCGGCTCGTCTGGAGAAACTCCAAAGTTCCTCAAAGTGGAGCCAGGAAACTCGTCTGAGCTTTTCTCTACATGCACAAAGTTAGTTTTGCTTAACCAAACAATGACGTGATACGATTTTGAAACGTGATTTTTTGATAAATGAGAGCTAACGTATTATCTCATTTTGAATAAAATGCAACACTTCCCTCACATATTCACACGTGCGCTTTGAGACAGTTAAAACTGTGAACTTACAAATACTCATATTATTATTATTAACGTAGCAAAAGCCACTCAGACGAAAGCATCTTCCAACTTTAAACGGACACCAAAAGCGTGTGTGGTTTTTCCTCTTCCTCATCATCAGGGAAGCCAGAATCCGCACGCGGCTCGGCGGGTTAGCGGAGCGTTCAGCCGCTTCTACACCGCGATACGCCGCTAATTAATTTACACAGAGTCCCACGACTGTTTGTGTCCCAAACACGCGTGTCAGTCGGCGTACGTGTGAGGCGTGATTATCCAATCAGCAACAAGGGTCACCGAGGGTCAAGAAGCAAGTGGTAAACAGCGACTCTGAGGCTGAAGCTAATTCGCCGCGAGTAGGAATCATGTTCTCACTACACCGGGGTCTCACACGCAGCTGGCCCCTCCCTCTTCACCGAGGGCCCGCCCCTGCTATTCCTCCGACACTAATTGGCTGCTTGTAAAAGACGGCCCTGGAGAAACACAAAGGGCTCTTGAAATATTAATGCCCTTAACAACTTTGGAAAAGTGCCCACTCCAGAAGCCCCCGCTGTCAAACTCCCACTTGTTTTTTTTTCCCTCCTTCTTTCTAGCAAAACTCTTTCTAGCTGTCTCACAAACACAAAAACACGCGCGCATGGCAGTGGTGTGAAGTACTTGAGGAAATGGACTTGAGTATTTTTGGCTACTTTGTACTTCAAGTTAGTTTTGTATTTCTATAGCGCTTTTCTTAGTCCGAGACCAACGCAAAGACCCTATGTGGAAGAAAAAGTCTTTAAACTTGTACTGAGTATCAAAAATACAAGCAGTTTTTACTCTCTACTCGACTAGTAGGTAATACTTACTTAATACTAACTTTCCACTCACCACAGACCACACGCTGTTGGTGATGTGACAGTAGAAAAAAAAGTGTCACATCACTCTTTACTCTGCTACATTTGAATGGATTGTTACTCGCTACATTATGATTGTGCGCAACAAGTTGGCATCTTTTTTGTTTTTGGCAACAAAAGTTTATAACAGCGACAGAAAGGAATATGACAAATAAAATATTTACAAATATACAAATTTACTTTTTTTCTACCGCTGTTGATTTGTTGGGTGAACAAGGTGATATCGCCATCTGCAGGATGCTGAAGGTACTGGATGTTCTTTATGAGTTAAGTCACGTGATTGTCGATTAGCAGTTGCACTTTTTTGCACATTTGAGCTTGACTGACTTTATGTTATTTTTTTATCCATTTTTTTCTGCCTTTTAGAAACATTGAGGTGTTAAATTTCACTTCTATATTACGAAGTAAAAACCTCACAAATAGTTTGTCGTTTTTCCACATTCCTTGGTGCGTTTGAGTCTAAATTAAGTACGAGGAAAATACGTAAGTTCTTTTAAAATTTGACACTTCACGACTTTCACTCAAGTCTCCTGGGATTTGGTGATTTGTAACTTATAATGGAGTTTTTTCTACAGTAAGGTATCAGTACTTTTACTCAAGTGTGGTTTTCAGCTACTCTTTACACACACACACACACACACACACACACACACACACACAC
>MU204245.1:947611-955785 GCA_017309775.1 Paedocypris sp. Pulau Singkep
ATAATTATATATGTGCAATAAATCTTTTGTGCGCTTTGAAACGTTACAAATGCATTGTGCGCGTTAAAAGTGCCTGAACTGAAGTGACTATCCCACACCTCAGTGACTAAATCACTAAAAAATCATTTACCTTCATTTTACAACATTTGATTTAATCAATAACACATTTTTTTCCATCTCTGACATAATCAAATGCCATCCACGAGGATTATAAAAAGCGAGATCAGCAAAAAGGAAGATTGATAAAGCTAGAACTACAAGAGAGGGGAAACGAATCGTGGTGCCAGTGGTGGTTAGCATTAGCTGTGGCTAACACAAATTAGCTTCAGACAATCCACTTAAAGCCCGAGTTCCTGCAGGCGAGCCGTGTCTGCTCTTTCAGAATGTCAAGGAGAGTTTAGAGACGTGTGAGAGCAAACAGTGTAATCAATCGCTCAGGTAAAACTGTGGTGAAACCAGAGAACTGTGCTTCTCCCACAGAGATTCTGACACTTTAAAACACACGAGGACGGAGAGCGCTAAGGTGGCTAAGCTAATCGCCCGCGGCCCTCTGTTTAGACCCCGCCTTCTCTCTGCTTCCTGATTCCGCACCAAAAGGTTTGTATTATAATAGTGTACTTAACATAACACCTTTTTACGTTTTTTGTTTTTTTCCTGCTCCGCTTTTGCCAGTGAGCTCTCGTTGGCTTAAATGCGAATACAGAGTAGGAATTTCAAAAGAAGGGCTAATGAATATTAATGAGCAGCGCTGTGGCCTCAGAGCAAGACGGACTCGCGTGTCTGTTAGACGCTTTTTGCTTAAATTTGTGCTTTTATAGTCAGTTTTATTATACTGCTGTTATGCACTGCTTGCATTTCGTTTCTTCTGTTTCGCTGTCTTTTTATTCCTACTTTTAAGTACATAACCGTATTAATGTTAACATTTTGCGGACGAACAACATGTGTGTACTTTGGTCAAGTGCTTTATAAACAAAGCTGATTTGATTTGATGCAGGAGTGGGAACGTCTGTGTCCCTCTCTGTGATTGGTTGACCGCCTTCAGCTGGAATTGGCTTTAAATTGCTGGAATTGCCTTCCTCGTGACCCAGAAATGGAAAAGCGGTTCCGAAAATGAATAGATGCAAAGTAATATTTATTCTAGACCAGGGTCAGTCCGAGGAGCCAAAAATATCAAAATTACATTTCTAAAAAATTTTGCATATTTGAGACTCTGATTGGCTGGTGAGGATGTGATTGACAGCTCGGTCCCGCCCCTTTGTCAAATGTTAGAACCCAATGTGGCCCGCGGATCAAAAAGTTTGCACACCCCTGATCTACACGATGAACAAAAACGCGCGATTGATTAGCGAAGGCTGTAAAACACCCGATGATGTCCGTTATGGCGCTGCGAGGCTCTGACGTGTAATCGCCGGCGTATCGACTGTGATGTCACGTGACCGTGAGCCGTGAATAAACGCTGAAGGGCAGAGGTCAAGGCCGGCGAGGACGCCATCATTCAATTACCCCGTAAATCAAAGCATCAGCTGAGCGACTCGATCGATGACACTCAAGGTCTGGCTGACCTCTGACCTCCAGGCCGGTCCCGCGGGGTGAAGCATGTGGGAGGCGTGTTGTGTTCCACCGCTCTATTGTTTGTTTGTGCGTTTTGTGTTTGCGACTCGGCGTGGACAGTAAAGGCTCTTAGAGTGAAGATGAGTTTTACGTGAGGAGTAATAACCTAAATGGATTTCCTCAGTAGCGGGAAGGCCCGCGGCTATTTATCTTCTCCCTCCGCTAATTATTCATTACCGCTCAGCCGCAGGAAACGCGCAAAAACACACAGTCAGATAACGCGCGCGAAATTACTTTCCGCTTCCACCTCTTAAAGTGTCCTCGCACTTCACTGCGCCTCGTTCCAGCGGCCACGCCCACCGTCTGATAGCGGGGAAATATTCACCGAGACATTCACGAGGAGCGGGCGGGGCCTGAACTTCTCTCGGAAATCAACAGGGGTGTAAAGAGTACTGGACAGCCATACTTGAGTAAAAGTACGGATACTTTTGTCAAAAAATTACTCCATTACAAGTAACAAGTCACCCATTCCAAAAAGACTTGAGTCTAAGTAGCAAAGTATCCAATTTTACAAGAACTTATGTATTAGGAAGTATTTTATTTGTACTCACTACATGTAAAAGACATGTGAAAACAAACTCTATTGTTTTCTAATACATAAACATAATTTTACCTCAATGTTTTAAAAATTGTAGAACAAAGTAGATAAAATGAACAAAAAGTCAGTCTCAATCACCTATTATGCGCAAAGAAAAGTAGATAGAAAATAAAACTTGATTAGCAAATCATATATGTATATATGTATATAAGCATAAGTGTCCGTTCAAATGTAGTGGAGTGAAAAGTACAGCTACTCAATCAGAAATGCAGTGGAGTAGAGAGTAAAAGTTGCTTATATTTGTGATACTCAGTGCAAGTAGGAAGTAGCCAAAAACATACTTAAGTAAAGTAACGAATTCGAACACGTGTGTTGTGTAAAAGCCGAAACGTGACACTTCAGTTGCGGTGGTGTAAAATACTTGAGTAGATGGACTTACAGTACTTGTTACTCAAATACTGTATTATCAAAATATAAGCTACTTTTACTCTCTACTTGACTACATTAGTGATTGAGTAATCTGTACTCCACTACATTTGAATGAATTGAACACTCACTACGATGTGATTTTGCCTCGACACGTCGGCATCTTTTCCTACTGCGGTTCTTTTTGTGGGCAGATGAGGTGATGTCGCCATCTGCAGGATGATGAAGGTACTGATGCTGATTATCAGCTCAATCATGTGAAGGTGAACTAGCGCTTCCACTATTTTGCACATTTGAGACTTACTTTTTGTTTGTTTATGTACTTTGTTCTGTAATTTGGAAATATTGGTGTACAGTTGCATTTCTATATTAGAAAATAAAACCTCGTTCATTTTTCAAAGTTTAAAACATTTCTTGTTCTCTTCATTTCCCATTTCTAGATGTTCTTTCAGCCTAAATTCAGTACATACATTCAGTAAATTCATACTTTACTCAAGTTATGCTTATTTACTACATACTTTACTTAAATTTACATAAGTATGGTTTTGAAGTACTCTTTAAATCTCAGTTAAATTGTACAAAGAAATAGTGTTGGCATCCCGGCATCGTTGCTCAGTTGAACCTCTGGAACGTCATTACGCCTGGGTTTGATAAATTTGCATGACATTTTAATAGCCGAGTATGTGGCTGAAAACTTGAAACCTTCTGGTAAAGTGTTTTTACACCAGGTGAAAATATTGTGTGATATTTGCGCGGTGATGCTGCCATCTAGTGGTGAAGAGCCGCCGCTACACAACTCCAGCGTTAAATCACTACAAACTAAAGCTGCCAAACAATCTCAGTCAAAGTGAGTCTTGATTTGAAATAAAAGTCGAGAACGTAAGACGTAACTAATGTACGCATTAATGACGGTTTTAATTGGTACATTAATTAGACTGAAAGTACTTACGTGATCGTGTTAACAAATACTCTCGTGATAAAATTACAAGCAAATGTTTCTGGCGCTTAAATACCAAGAATATAGTGTAAAATGTCGAACCTTTTGTTTGGGCGGCGTGTCCCACGTTGTCGCAGTTCAGCCGTCAGTCAGGTGGTCGTCCGCGCCGCTAGGGGGCGCATTACTTCTTCAGTTCAGCTGCTGCCTTCATTTCGCTAAATAGAATATTATTTAAATTGTCCTTTGTGATGTTTTCATTTCTGTTTCTTTTTTAAAACACAATTATAATACAGAAATGCCGTTTTATTGACACGATTGGCTGTAATTATTGTGCATATACAGTTCACTTGAAGATTAAATATGCGATATCGAGGGACTTTGTTAATCCCACAGAGATAAAATTACAAAGAACCAAACATAAATTTAAAAAGACACATATTTTTATACAATAATATAAAAGTGATTTGTAAAAAGAAGGGGAATGTTTGTAGCGTTAGCGTAATTTAACAGAACTCAAACACTATTCCACTTCGGCCAGTAGAGGGTGCTACAGACTTATTTTACAGTGTTTGTATTTTCTGTGAGAAACACGTTTAATACTCCGTGCAATCTATCCTATTGCAGTTTTATTCAGTTTTAACCCATTGAGCAATCAATCTTGTATTATTTTCCACAGCCAAACAAAATCAAGTGTATGATTCTATCAAAGTAAAATATGATGGAGACGTTTTGTATTACCACTTTCCTTGTACCAAAATTAAAACGGAAAAGACGTTGATTCTGAACAAAATATTTAGGAAAAACTGTTTCAAATCTTAAAGGTTTCCTAATTATATGTCCTAATTAAGTTCTATTGTTAAAGTTAAATTCCAGTCATGTTTTGTGTTTTACATGTGAGCTGGTGTTTTTGGTGTTTACCACTAGGTGGCAAGCAGATCGCAAAGGTTTGTCAAATGTATACTTGTATTCGTTTCTTTTTCTAAACACGTATTTTTTTTTACTTAAGCAATATTTCTTAATGAGTTTTTTTTTTTTTTTAGAATTATTTGTCTTCATAGTTGTATTGTTATTAAAAACAACAATAATAAAAAATAAATTAATAATAATAATAATAATAATAATAATAATAATAATAATAATAATATACGTTTTATTGTTTTATTGTATTTCGTTAAATATTTTTCATATTTGATTGTTTTAAATGGAGGGAAAAAAAACACGACTGTTTGAAAATACATTTACACCAGTGTCTTCATAGCCAACTCATCTGCATAACCCTTTGCTAAAGTAGTATTTATAATGAAGAAATTATATTACTATCGCATAAATTTGTTTTAATATCATTATTCAAAAAATACAATGGCTGTAGAGAGTTTAATTGGGTTTTTGTTAACTAAAATGTTGTGGAAATCAGTACATTAAATTTATTGTTATTTCATCCGCGAGCTTTTTTGTATACTTCTGTATATTTTTGTAAATGGAATCCAGACAGCTAAAATATACAGTATTTAACAGCGCAAACCTTTTTTAGTTTAATCATGAAAAAAACTATATAACAAGTATAATCAAAATTAATTATACCATGAATATGTTTGTGTTTATAATATATGATATTTATAATTTATAATATTTATATTCATGAGTATGTTGAAATTAATAGACTTTTACGGGCCATAAAAACGGTTTAAAATGATTATGTGTGCCAACGTTTGCGCGCATGTGAAATATTCCATAAATAAAAGAACATTTGGATGAAATAAAAGTCGAGGTGAACAAAACGACCACAACTTCAGAGGAATCTAACGTAATGGACACACAAAATATTAGGTTTCGCCCAAGGCGGATCTGAACTAATATACACCTCATCAAAAGTGCATTATGAAGCCTGGAGTGTTGGGTTTCTCCGTTAAATGAAGGCACACTGTCAATCCGCCACTGCTGTTTACACTGTTTTATCTGCAGGGAGAAAGTAAACACCAGCTCTGGAGAGAGCTAGGGATTATGTCTCCATGGCATCGCGTTTCAGATATACACTCTGCGTGCGAAAATACAGTCACTAAATACAGTTCTGCAGCTCTGAGACTGTCTCTGGTAAGAGGACATCAAATTCTATTAGAAATTAATAACACCCCCCTACACACACATACACACACACACACACACACACACACACACACACACACACGTTAAGCAGTTGTATTAACAATATGTAAAATGCACTGTAAAATACATGTTTAATTTATAATAACTTTTTTGATTGTTAGAAATGTTTTAATGGCCAGAAATTTTTTTTTTTATTTAATATTTGTATTATCATTATTCTTTTTTTTGTTGTTGTTAGTAGTAGTTTTTATGAGCGATTTTAATTTTAAATGATTTTATAAGGGTATAATTACAGTTATTAAACTGGCCCACTATTTTATTTATCAAACGTTTTTAGTGTATCAATAAAAATATGGTTAGAAATATCAAGAATGAATGTGTATATATATATATATATATACATATATATATATATATATATATATATATACAAAATAGAATTAACCTATAAACGACAAAGCTGTACTAATACGTCGTTAAAAGAATCTAAACAGGAGATAAGAATAAAATAACATTTATTTTTTGCAAAATTTACACAGACTAAATTACACTTCGCAATGCGACCAATTTCATTCAACAATCGTTTTACATCTTTTTAAGATCTTTTTTTGTTGTTGTTGTTTTCATTGTTTTAATAACTTGACAAATTTGACCATCATCAAGAAATTCGTTATACATATTTTGGCTGTGTAAGACGAGATATCACTCACAAAAGAAAACACAAACGTCTATTTGAGCGACAAGCTGACCATATTGCATCCAAAGAGCTCCGATCTGTCCTCTCGAATCAAAATGGTACGATTTTACAGACACTTGACGGAAAATAAAACGGAACAGTATAGTTTTTTGTACAACAATATTAACGCTCGAGTAGCCCCCTTTATAACCAAAAGAGCAAATCATTCTACAATTGCACTATAATCACATCGGGTTTTAAATCCGCTTTGTAACTAAACAGACTGCAAAGAGAATAATTTTGAAATTCACAATATACATTACTTGTAAATACTATGGCTGCTAAAATTATTGGTTTAAAAAAAACTGTTCACTGGCGCGTTCCAATGCGTCAAACAATTTCTTTTTTTTTTTTTTTAATTACAACCCGCCATGACGCGTTTACCACCAAACACATGTAATAATTTTTTTCCTGCTGATTTATCGGGACATATGTACAGAAACACAAACAGCCTCACTGCTTCTCCGGGGTGTTGTTGACCAGCGGCCCGTACAGTCCGTTCGCGTAGTTCTGGTCTTTGTGCATGAGCGTCCGGTCCCTGATCAAGTCACTAAACGCGTAGTCCATCGGCGGCCGGAAGCCCAGTGTGGGCATCAGCCCGGTGGTGGAGTAGGGCGTCATGAAGGCCAGACCCCTGCTGTGGGCCGAGTAGGCCAGCCTGAGCGGGTTGAGGCCCAGGTGTGTGCCCAGCGGGTAGCTGCTGGCCTCGGCGCCGAAGTGCGGGGCGTTGGGCTGCAGAGGCGAGAAGGCGGAGCGGTTGCTGAGCGTGACGGTGCCGGGCATCACGGGCCGCGGGCTGGAGGAGGAGGAGACGGCGGGCAGCATCATCATCCTCTCCGCCGGCCACGCCTCGTCGGCCCCTTTGGCTTGACCGCTGTGGTTGAGGATCTGCTCGATGGCCTGGACCACGTCCTTCCCGCAGCCCTGCAGCACCAGCTCCAGGACGCCGCGCTTGTGGTTGGGGAAGACCCGCGTCAGGATGTCGATGGCGTTCATCTGGCGGGAGGCTGCGGAGGAGGGCGAGGGCTCCTGCTCCGGCTCCTGCTCCTCTTTATCCGTGTCCGAGCCCGAGTCCGACCCCAGCGGGCTGACCGAGCCCGGCGTCTCGTCTCCGGCCTTGCAGCGCTTGGCCGCCGGGGAACTGACCACGGACTCTCGGTCTCCGTTCTCCGAGCCGGAGCAGTGGCGCATGTCTGGTGATGACATGCCAGGGACGGACTCTCCGTCTGTGGACACCGACTTGCCGACGGGCTGCTGGGCGCTGACGGAGCCTGAGAGCGCGGCCTTGGGGAACAGCTCGAACTTCTGGATGCTGGACTCGCCTGGAACGGAACGAGCGGAATCAGCGTTTGCCGAACTTAAGAACTCCACTTCGATTGGTCACCGGGACTTCGAATAAAATCGAATTCACATTTTGTTCGTCACATCCACAATTATTTTTCAACAACGTGAAGTGAAATGTATTTTGCAATCGTCCAAATGGGGGGTGGGGGGGCAATTAACGAACAACTAACAATTAATTAACGTCGTCTGGTGTATTTTAACCCGCTTTCAAAGTTGTAATCATATGTTAAAAAGACTTCACTTTGAAACTTCACCTGCTTGTCTTGTTTGGTGTAACTATCATATAAAATGTAAAAGATTCAGTTCAAGTATACATATATGCAAAACCACTTGTTTAATGTGTAATGTTTAATTGTATAAACAGCTACATGTTTATATTACAAAGATGCCCTCTGTGTGTGTGTGTGTGTGTGTGTGTGTGTGTGTGTGTGTGTGTGTGTGTGTGTGTGTGTGTGTGTGTGTGTGTGTGTGTGTGTGTG
>MU204245.1:982105-1002788 GCA_017309775.1 Paedocypris sp. Pulau Singkep
GGGAGCCATTCTGATGTTCGTGTTGCTAACACCTGGTGTTTCAAACATCTCGTCAAGGTCGTGTTGATCATCGCAGTGACACGATCAGGTCTGGTTCACGTCGACGCAAGTGTGTGAAAACTGACGTTTCCCCATCGGCTGAAGAGGCAGAGGTGTGGCACAGCGGCCATCATCTGCACCTTCTCCACCTCCTCATCTGCCCTTCACCGCTGCACCTTCTCCTTCTCATCTGCCCTTCACCTTCTCTACCTTCTCCTTCTCATCTGCCCTTCACCTTCTCCACCTTCTCCTTCTCATCTGCCCTTCTCCACCTTCTCCTTCTCATCTGCCCTTCTCCACCTTCTCCTTCTCATCTGCCCTTCTCCACTTTCTCCTTCTCATCTGCCCTTCTCCACCTTCTCCTCATCTGCCCTTCTCCACCTTCTCCTTCTCATCTGCCCTTCTCCACCTTCTTCTCATCTGCCCTTCTCCACCTTCTCCTTCACCACCTTCTTCTCATCTGCACCTTCTCCTTCTCATCTGCCCTTCTCCACCTTCTCCTTCACCACCGTCGTCTCATCTGCTCTTCTCCACCTTCTCCTTCACCACCTTCTCCTTCTCATCTGCCCTTCTCCACCTTCTCCAGCACCACCATCACCTCACAGACACTCCAAGCGTCATATAATATAATGTCTGCACCTCGAAATGTCATATTGTGATCGATTAGGTACAATAATGTGGGAATTTGAGACTAATTCAGCACTTGAAAGCAGAAATATCATTGGTGTTTCAGGGCTTATACATTGTAACAGTTGCACGATACAAATTGAGAATTTCATGTGAATCTGAACTTTTAATTTTGTGAAATTTCCTGGATTAAGGCAGATTTAAATTACTAGTACAGTAAAACAGCAGGATACCAGATACTATTACTCCATCTTAAAAAAAAAAAAAAAAAAAAAAAAAAAAAAATTTTAAACATCCACTTAAAAATTCATTTGTCATTGTTGCAGGAATACTCTAAGAAATATTTTCAAAATGTTAAAAAATGAAATCAGAAAGAATTTAATTGAACAAGATCCATTTTGTGCTTTTAATTTACTTTCTATTCATGAGAAACGTTTTAAGACTGCAAAAGAAAGGCACAACGGTATTGCACTTTTAAAAGATTTCAATATATGAGCCGACTACATTTACCCATAATTCCTGATCCGAGCAGCATAAATGTGCCCATGAAACGAACTCCAACCACACGTTTCTGGATTAATTCACCATTTTGTTGGGATTCTATGCGATCCGAGATTAAAAGCGTCGCTCAAAGAATTAGCCTTAAAAACACCATTAGTCAATCCACAATTAGCCGTGCGGCGTGGGAGCGTGAGAATGAGCCGAGCGTGTGCGTGTGAGGATGTGTGTGTCTGTTTGCGTTATGAATAGCCCCAGATGTTGCCCGCCTTTAATCTGTGGTAGAAAGGCTCAGCTGGGGCAAAAAGCAGAATGGGAGGGAGCGGGTGTAGAGGAGGAAGCAGGTCACGGGCTGGTCTTTCTCTCACTCGAGCCATTGGGGTGAAGCCTACTGGAAGGGAAAGTTCTGAAGCAAAGCCTGCTGGGATTAATCACGTATCCATCTGCTGCTTGACCAGCTTCTCTCACTCCGCTTTGCCCTTCCATTCCCCGACCTACCTGCGCGGGGCGTAAAAGCGTGTGTAGAAAACACAAAAAAACACCCCAAACTGCATGAACGAGGTTCAGTTCTGCGTTTCTCTTCTTCACTCCTCCATAACTGCCATCCTCAGAATGAAGACGTGTTCTGAAGAGGAGGCTTTCTGATGATCTGTGTACCCAACTGACCCTTTCCTGGGCCGGATTAGTGCCGAGTGTGGCGGGCCGAGGCCTCCGCTTTTGTGAGGAGAGGGGGAAGGGAGGAAGACCCGTCATTAACCGATCGTTTATTAGGAGTGTGAAGACGTTTCCGATCGATGGCCTGATACGTCACACACACACACACACACACACACACCAGGGGTGTAAAGAGTACCGGACAGCCATACTTGAGTAAAAGTACAGATAACAGAAAAGTACCCTTACTACAACACAAGTGACAAGTCACCAATTTCAAAAAGACTTGAGTCAAAGTAGCAAAGTATCCAATTTTAATTAAGAAGTATTTGAATTCGTACTCAATTTAGGCCCAAACAAAAAAAGAAATGTGAAAACGAACTATTGTTTTCCAAGACAGAAACAGAATTTAACCTCAATGTTTGAAAACTGGTAGAACAAAGTAGATAAAAAGAACAAAAAGTCAGTCTCAATCACTTCAATTTGCGAGTAGATATAAAATAAAACGATTAATCTGTATGATGAATTTACTGTAAATGATAGTAAATTATATATTATATGTATTATATAAAGTTATATATTATATAATAACATTTGTAAAACACATTTTTACGCCCCTAATTCGCGTTCTTGTGGTTTCTAATTCACAAACAGCGTCCATTACCTTCAGCAGCCTAAAGATGGCGATATTCACCTCGACCGCCCAAGAAATTAACCGCGGTATAAATTGATTCCGGCTTGTCGCGCACAATTACAATGTAACGAGTAGCGATAAGTGTTCGCTCAAATGTAGTGGAGTGAAAAGTACAGCTACTCAATCACAAATGCAGTGGAGTAGAGAGTAAAAGTTGCTTATATGTTTTATACGAAGTAGCCAAAAACATACTAAAGTAAAGTAACAAAGTATATTTACTCAAGTACCTTACACCCCTGACACACACACACACACACACGTTACCTGGCTTTATTGGCTTCTTTAGTGACGTCCCAGGCCCATGCGATGAAGTTCTGGCTCAGGTAGGCCACTATGGAGTCTGCACACATCATCTGAGAGCAGAAGACGTTGCTGAGGACGCTCTCGTCGTTGTGGAGGTAGATGGCCAACAGTTTTCTCTAAAAGACAGAGGACGTTTGGATTAGAAACGAGCAAATCTCTCTCTAAAATTCTCCAAAATCTTTATCGACTTGGTATGAATCAGTGCAACAAATGGAGCCTAGTTCACTGGATTAAGCCAAACTGGTTAACTTAACTTAAAGTTAAGTTTAAGTAACTTAAACGGTTAAACAGATTCATTTAGGTTTGTCTGGACAACTATGGAAATTAATTTTTACACCATCACAATTTTTTTGAATTGCACGTATGTATTTAACCAGAAAAAAGAGGAAGAGAAACCCCAAATTATGAAAAACAAACCCACAGATGTTTTTTTAATCATCGTTAAAGCAAAAACTGATATACGGCTTCAACACGTACGTCAGCAAAGGCCTCAGAGTGAAAAAAACACCAACCTGCTATAAAGCAAACACCTAAATCAAATCAAACCAAACTCGGCGAGGTTAGCGTCGAAAACACGAAGCCAACAAATCGCTTTATTTGTCTTGCATCAAATGCCAGCGCACTCGCTCCATCGCTGAGGGATAACACACACACACACACACACACACACACACACAATAAAAAGATGCGTGAAGCTTGAGAACATTCCAAGAAACCCGTGCCAGCCAATCGCTGATCAGGTGTGTATCCCGGCAACTAGTAATATAAAAAAAAAGGGACACCAAATCAATCATGAAAGGTTTTGCGAGACGAGAAAGGAAAATAAACCTGGAAATAAGAGCGCGAGCGCGGCTCCTCTATAGGTTCCTTCAGGAGGGATTTGTGAACAACAGTGTGTGGTGGCCGGACTGATGGAGCGCTGCTGTGTTTGCACAGTGATTACACGTCTCCAATGAGCCTCTTTCACCGGCCCTGAAAAGATTAAACACTCACGCTGGGACCACAAGCAAAGGGGACCTGGAGCGAGGGAGAGATTGTGCCCGAGAAGGAACACCAGAGGCACAGCGTTCCTGTGTGTGTTGTGCTTCTAGACCAGCAACACTGTGGAAGTGGAACCTCCGGAAAACCTCTGGAATGATGTAAATTAACCAATAACAGAACTAACTCTCCCATGTGTATATACTAGTGCTGTCAGACGATTACAAACGTGTTAACTAGTTAATCGCACTTCCCTGACCAAATGAATCGCGATTAATGGCGATTAAATGACTGAAGCTTGGAATAATGGATAATGAGGTGTGATATGTAAATGAATGTAAACTCACTCGTTTTTTTTAACCCTCCGAGGTCAAGTCACTCTTTATTCAAGATAAAACACACAAAAAAAGTCAATTTTTGGACTTACATATAAGCGTTATACATCAATTGAAAGTTTGTAGTGCCCATTTTTTTAGGTTACACTCTTAATTCAAACAGGACATTGTGTAAATACAGTATTGTTTTCATCTAATCCCTAAGAATCTACAGTGGCGGCTTGTTGAACAGAGATTTGAATCTGACAAACAAGTTACGTATTTGCGGTTGAAACGTCTAAATAAGGTCGAGTCTCAGTTTTAACAAGTCCATTCAAAAACAGTCAAAACACAGCAAGTGTCTGTCATTAAACACTTTCACGCAAAGTAAATCACTCTGAGCTTCTGGTCATAATGAGCCACACCTGGGTGACATTATTCATTGCATTTTCACCAAACCAAAAGAGAAAAAACTGCAACTGTGATTAATTGTGTTAAAATTAACTCGATTAAGCACTTAAAATGCATTGCATGCGTTAACTAGTTAACTTTGACAGCCCTAGTATATACATGTGTATACCTTTCATTCCTCCATTATGCACTTTATAAGACATTATCGCTACTTCTGCACTTCTGGTTGGACCAAACTGCACTGCATTTCGTTGTCTTCTTCTATTGCCAATGACAATAAAGTTGAATCAATCAATCAATTATATGTCACTTTTGGGTGAAATTCTAATGAGATTTAATGAGATCAATGAGATTCGTGAAATAACGAGTGACGAATCCAGCCTTATTTGTTGAAATATGTGGTAAAAGTGAACTTTGGAGACCTCTGCGATTCCAATAAAGAGGCGGGAGAAGCTACTCTCTCCTAATAACAGTCTTTGGTCATCTCCCTCATTTCACACCCCTCCATTACCCACAAGCCCTCCTCTCCACTTTCATCCCATTGTTTTCCCCTCCATTCGTTCCTGCTTTCTGTAGGGCTTTTCTTAGCCCACAGAAATCGCAGCTTATTCCAAATTAATGGGTCTGTTATGGGCAAGAAACTGACCCAAAAGCTCTTTCTGTCACCTCCAGTCGTCCCACCTGCTCGGGAATGGCAGGAAGCTGAAGAAAGACGATCTCTGTGAGTGGGACGGCGCAGACTTTCACACACTTGTGAGTGCGGAATTCCACGAACAACTTTAGACAAATCAATTGCTGCCACGACAAAATTCACGTCTGCCATCAGCAGATTCACATCCACTGCCAATCAGATTTAAAGACCTTCAGTGGCAAGTACGTAATACGTCTCATGATTACATTTATGAATTTGATTTATCTTGCTTGGTTTTAAGAAATAAACCCTATTGATTTTTGTTTTAATCATAACAAAAATATTGGGTCGTTTTTTTTTTTTCTACTGCACTGTTTGGGACTCGTTTTTCAGGCAGAAAATGTAAAATTCGAGGAACTGTAGAAACACAATTGCAACAAAATTGTATTTTAAAAAACAAGTGAAAAATGACTAAAATAAAAAAAAAGTGTACAAATTAAAATACGAAATTTAGTTTCCATTTTTTTCCCATGTAAAGCCTTTTTACTATTTATATTTTTTAAAAGAGAGAAAAAAAAAAAGTTACATTAAAAAATATAAGCTCTATGACTCTGAACAAATATGGGGAAGAAATCCATCTTAGGCAAGAACCAGCAGAGCCGTGCGGATTCTCCAGCATCCCAGAGTTGGAATCTAGTGGCACAGACGAGCATAAATCTCTTCTGAGATGATTGAACCAAAGGATGTTTTTAATTACAAGCAAAGTACATGGGAGGGGGAGAGAAAGTGATGGTCTTCGCTTGCCTGTGGAAAAGCAAACAATGGGAAATGAGAAGTTCGTGTTACGGCCTCTCCTGACCTCAGACGCCACTCACTATAATGTGTTTAAAAGTGACTCGGAATTGTACTAATCACCTCGAATAAACCTAGAAATGTGGGAAAACAACAGTATCCTCTTTTACTCGCTGGTAAAGGCTTATGGAAAATAGTATTGATATTTGTCGAAGGCATTTAGTCTCCAAAGTGTAAAAACTAAACTGGTTCTGAGAAATTATAAAAAAAAAAAATTTGTTCCCATTTTTTTTTTGTTTACATAATTTAAAACCGTTGTAATCTTGCACTGAATCTGATCAATAAAAACACATTCGATTCATGTTAAATGTGCAAACAGAACCCAAAATGAATTCAGATCCCAAAATGCCTCAAAGAGAAAAAACACATCTAGTGGATCTTCACAAGTTAATTAAAAAACCCTCACACAACTTTTCATTCACAAATCTGACACAAGAAAGAGACGTGGATTGATAACTGCCAGGCGACATGTCGAAAGCATTATTATTATTATTATTATTAATTACAGATAAACTACACTGCTACTTTAATTATTCAGACTGATGCTGAACCTTCTCTGAAACCTTCTCGCCAGGAACCTGAAAAACTGTGTCTCTTTTCTCTGGGAATAAAGTCTCGTGCGTGAAATTCATGACGGCTGCGGCTGCGGAAGACTATGAATTTTGATGGAGGTCTTTGTGTTGGAGGTTAAGGGGATTTGTGATGGGTGGCCCGGCTCTCCCGTGCCCTCGGCTACTTTCATTACGGGCGGATTGGGACGCATCTCCCACTCCAAAAGCACTTCAGCCGACGCGTTTCCATCAGTGTTTTGCTTGGTGATAAGCCTCTGAAGGCCGTGAGAGAGCAGAAGAGCCCTCAGAAGAAGCCAGGAACACGTGGACTAAACGCCATCGCTTTCACAAAAGACCGCGGGACGCTGAAAGGCCCATTCAACCAATCGCATAATCCCGTGGGTTTATTAATCCGTCCGGCATTAAATAAGAAGAATAACTGCTGCTATTGTGCCTCACTTCTCTGCGGCCAATTCACACTTGGGAATGCAGTCGATTGCAATTAATAAAGACTGGACGATTGATCCCAATTAGGTGGAATTTTGACCCAAATAAGCAAAAAATATTGATTGCAGAGTTGTTAAAAAGTGCCTGAAAAACATACTTGAGTAAAAGTACAGATATCTTACTTTTGACTGTAAAAATGATGATAGATATGAAGTATCCAATTTTAAAAGAACTTGGATACGATTGGATACAAAAAAACTTTTTATTTATAAGGTTTTATAACCTAAATATTAAAAAGGAAATGTTCCAAAATGGTAGAACAAAACAAATAAAAAAAAAAATAACAAAAAGTCAGTCTCGGTAAAACCTCCAGTACCTTCAGCATCCTGCAGATGGCGACATCACAATGTAGCGAGTAACAGTAAGTGTTTATTCTAATGTAGCGGAGTGAAGATACAGATACTCAATCACTAATGTAGTCAAGTAGAGAGTAAAGCTGCCCATACTATTGACAACTCAGCACAAGTACAAAGTGAGCCCATTTACTCAAGTACTTCACACCATTGTGTCATCATCACCAACATCCCTGCGGCAAAACCTCCCGAACGAGCGACAAATCCGAACAGCGACTGCGAGGGAAGCGCCCGACCTGCGAAGAAGACACAGTCGAGGGACTTCAGCAGGCCGCCTCACCATAGTTTGTTCTTACTGACACGCCGAACTCTTCAGCTGGGCCATATTGAGCCGGTGCTGATGAGAGGAGGAGATCAGCTGGTCTGCAGCCCGCTCCTCGCGCTCAAAAACCCCCCGAACATCTTGCTGCATCCTCCCAGTCTAATAAGAGCGTAATCCACACAAGCTGTCAGTTGATACAAGCCTCCTTACGAGGACACAGCGGGAAAACCAGCGCAAAGCTGCTCCAAATAAAGCTTCAGCTGTTCAAATGGGGAAAGGGAAATTTGACGGGGACTTATCCTGATGGGGGTCGACTTTTGCCAATCAGGCGTTTAGTGATGTTTATGTACCTGTGTGTGTGTGTGTGTGTGTGTGTGTGTGTGTGTGTGTGTCCTGGAGGGAAACCAGCGCTCGCTTTCTTCCGTCATTCATTGAAATTCTGCCGTGAAAATCTTCATGTGCGATTCTACAGACGGCTTGATCCTACTCGGACGGGCCGGAAACCATTTCCCATTGTTTGTTAACTGTGTTTTTTGTGGTCACTATTGCGTTATTGTACACACTCACGTCTCTGGCTTTGCCGTAAAACGCCTCTTGAGATGCTGCTTCCAAAGAGCCGATGTAGAACACGGGATGGCTTTCACCATATCTGCCACACAGCCACAAATCCGTATAAATATTCAAACCTAATATAATACGTTCAAAAAAAATAAAATAAATGTCCTTTGTCCAGAATCTCACCTTCTAGAAAATTCAGCAGTGAAGTGCAGTAAGGCATCACACTCGTTCTCACTGTTCTCTGGCACTGAGGGAAGATGGAAAATGTCATCAATTAAAAAAGAAGCACGTAGTCCCTGTGATGAACAAAAGCAGAGGAACTTACTCATGGGTGACTTTCCACAACTTGAGCTTCCCATGCCAAAGATCTCGGCTTCATCCACACCAAACTCAGGAGCGTCTTCAAAGTCATCTCCTTCGCTGTCACTGACCATATGGACATCTGTACACTGAACAGTCACACAAATGCATTTGATTTGGCAAAAGACAAAAAATATATGAAATGTGTCTAGTAAAAGTATAAAAAAAAAAAATAACAAACAAATAAACAAACATAACCAACGTATTATTATTATTATTATTATTACTAATATTAAATCTACATTTAGCAATCAATGTCAAAAACGAATAAAAGGTGTCTTTTATTCATGTTGGCAGCATGATTTGAGTGATTTTAGTCCATTCGGAAGCAGTTATGCCCGTACGCTAAGATTACACAAACCTTCCATCTGAGAATGATTTAAGACAGTATGTGATATATATGTGGTTGTGGTACCTCCTCCGTCTGCTCCTGTGTGGATCTTCTGGACACGGTCAGGTGATGACAGGGGTAACTGATCCCGCTAGCCGCTAGTGTCATCTGCACACACACACACACACACACACACACACACACGTTCCTCACCATCAGATCAAGACCACAAAGCATCTGAGACATCAGCGCAGGACGTTTATTACACAGCATTACGACACGCCATTATCATGATACTCCAGACTGTCTTATGTGGTTAGAAGTTGCCGCACATGAAATCCGTTGAACGATAACTCATATTCAAAGATTCAAGGATCTTTTTTTTTTTTTGATGTTTTCTTCAAAACATTGTGTTGTGGTGTGTGAAGAGCATCAGGAGCAGCGTGTGGTGATCTACTGGAGGAAACCCGAGGAGTATCTCATTAACTCTCAGGCCGGAGAGAAAATGTCAGCAGCGCTTCAGACTACAGGGACTCATTACACACACACACACACACACACACACACACACACACACACAGCTTTACTCTCCCTAGAGATTTTCCATCTAGCATTACATTTTACACCCCGAAGCTGCCGTCTTCTTTTACATACACATTTAAAAAAGTACATATTCATTTTTTCGACGTCAGCTGTTTTTACACGTCTGGTAAATAGAAGCGATGGAAATGTGACACCCAAGGCATAAAGGCCACTTCAAATGGTATGAAAATGCAAGTGCATTTGCTAATAACGGTGATTTGTAACGGTTTAGAATTTAAACACATTGTATAGCACATACGTATTAAAAAACTGACTAGATACATTTTTGATGAATTAAACAGACAAACAGTAGTTTAAATGTCAAATGAAAGAATTATTATTATTTTTTTTTTTACAATCTTTGTTTGAGAAAAAAAAAATTCCAAGACATTCCAAGACTTTTGGTATTGATTAACAGACATAACGGATTAGATGTTAAGAAGCTTTGGTTTAAGCATAATATCCCATAATGCAACTCAGAGAGGCTTTCAGAATGTGTCGAGTACTTTAACACACCGCTAAATCCCCCAAAACACACAAACACACTAACTCTCGCTCTGTTTGCTGGGCCACACATCGAGAAGAAAACAGATAGTATTTCACTTTTTACCTGAGATACTTTGCATAACTAATAAAAAAAAACTCAAAAGACATCTTGAAAATGCAAAATATCAAACAAAACAAAGTTAGGCCACCAAGTCAGAAAAACAACAGGTTTTACATGTCTGCCAGTGTAAATATAAATTACACAAGTTATTCTCAATATGAAGTTTTAAACAGTAACAGTTCTGTCTGGTCATTTGTCATCAGGACGACTGTATTCCACAAATTATTAATACTTTTAAGCTTAATAATGAATTAATTAATTTTAAGCTGATTTTCTTACTGAATCATGGAAGCTGCATTTTTTTTGTGATTATTGTCATCTACGGAATATTGTGCATCTAAAACGTAAAAAAAAACAAGTGTAAATTGAGGTGAGTTTTTCAATATTGCCACTAGGGAGCGTATCTCTATATTTATGCTGGGCATTTAACACACACACACACACACGACCCGGAGCAGTGGGCAGCCTTCAGACGAGGTGTCTGGGTCACAACGCACCATCTAACTAATGCCACATGTGATTTCCAACAAATGTATAATATAAAAAAAAATTATATATAATATGAATAACGTACAATTTTTTTTAATATTGTGAAAAAAGGTCAAATCCTGGAGGGACTGAACGATAAGAGTCTCACAAGAAGCAAAAGTCCTTCAAATCAGTGATGCCGACCTTCACTGGGCGAGTGGTCCAGGTGAGAGGAGACTGATGCTGGCGAGCTACAGGTCATCATCTCACACCTCCCTCTCCAGCTCAGAACAAAGAGCACAATCCCTCTCTTCTGGCCCCCTTCATTAACACTTGAAGCATTGAAGCTGCAAGCGCCGGGCAAACGAGGAATTCCATTCCAAGGAGGAATTCTTTGCAAAACTCTCCCGCAACCTCATCCCGCCTCTTCCTTCTCTCCCTGCGTGTTTATGCGGCGTTTGTTGTGGTTCTCCATCTCTCGGGCCGTGAAGGAGATAATTGCGGCTGACATCTGCTCTAGTCATTCCAGAGACCCGCCTTTGAGAAACGGGCACACGAGGGCTAAAGAGCCCAAGAAGTGAGAAAGACGGGAGACTGGGGTGGCAAAAACGAGAAAAAAAAAAAATATATATATATATATATATATATATATATATATATATATATATATATATAGATAAAGATATATATATGACGTCATTTAGGGTATAAAGGCATTTCCTGTGATTGAGTACTGCATTGAACGGCAAAATAAACACGTGTTAAACCTCTAACGCTGCACCATCTCGGCCATGATGAAACACCCGACTGACTGAAAATGATGACAAAGCCTCCAAGAAAGATCACAATCTTTCAGAAGCGTTTCGGACGCGTTTACAACTCCCAAAAGTCAGGGTTCCTACACGTTCTGAAACATAAAATTCAATCACTTTTCAAGCACTTTCAAGGTCCGTTTTCGAGTTTTTCAAGTTTTCTTGTCCTCATTCCAGTTAGATGCTAAAGCACTTTATTTTTTATTTTGGTATAACAGTTTTTTTAATACATGTTTAAATACAAATAAATATTATTATAATGTTAAATACTAAAATAAGTTCTAAAATCTGAAAAATGACCCAACGCAAGGCACGTGCACTTATCCGGAATCCACTGTTTAACTACATTTCCAAGCGTTTTCAAGCACTTTATTTAAAATTCAAGCATTTTCAAGGCCTTGAAAACACATTTTTGAAATTCAGGCATTTTCAAGGATTTCAAGCAGACGCAGGAACCCTGAAAAGTTCTCTACGCCGAATACGATCCGAGTGTGGATCTAAACACGTAAAGCACTGTTTATGTCAGAGTTCAAGACGGACAGTGGGACGGCTGGCAATATACTGGCACACACACACACACACACACACACAGTTCACCTGCAGGCAGCAATCTCACCAGGGGCTCTGTACGGGCTTAAAGCTGAGCCTCGTCGCTACGGCAACCGCTGGAAGCCCATAACCGCCCCGGGCCGCCGAGACCCGCGCAGTAATACATTAGCAAACACCAAGAAACACTGGATAAATGTCAGCAATTAAGGGGGGAGAGAGTCTAATAAGGACGTTCCAGGAGCTGTCAATCACTCCCACAGGTGCTTCACGAGGGATGATGATGGAGAGCTGGAAAACTGACCAGTTAAGGCTCTTGACCAAGAGAACGGTGAACAAAACACGAATTATCAGTCTGCTTTATTTTAACAAGTTCATTACAAGTAGCATGATATGACTATATGAAGTAGCATTATATGACTATATGAAGTAGCATTATATGACTATATGAAGTAGCATTATATGACTATATGAAGTAGCATTATATGACTATATGAAAATGATATGAAATAGCAGCATTAATGACTATTTGTTCTGGTATTGTAGGCATGTTTATATATATACACTTTAGGTGTGGGCAATATGAGCAAAAATTAATATCACGGTATTTTCTACTGTACAGACGTATCGGTATTTTATCGCGGTATTGGGGGGGGGGGTTACATTTTAGTAGACCGTATTAACATAATTGACATAATTGATTTGAAATAATAATTGAAAATTTGAGTGTGTGAGAGAGAGAGAGAAGGAGAGTGAGAGAGAGAGAACAGAGAGAGAGAGAGAGAGAGAGAGAGAGAGGGAGAGTGAGAGAGAGAGAGAGAGAGAACAGAGAGAGAGAGAGAGAGAGAGAGAGAGAGAGAGAGAGAGAGAGAGAACAGAGAGAGAGAGAGAGAGAGAGAGAGAGAGAGAGAGAGAGAGAGAGAGAGAGAACAGAGAGAGAGAGAGAACAGAGAGAGAGAACAGAGAGAGAGAGAGAACAGAGAGAGAGAGAACAGAGAGAGAGAACAGAGAGAGAGAACAGAGAGAGAGTACTCTTCACATTGCTGGTTATATGGTGAAACATACGGTGTACGCTTTAAGGAATCCGTCCCGACTGCTGACTAACGGTGTTTTGTGAGCAAGTTTAGGAGAAGAACATGCAGAAGTTGGCGAGTTAATGCCACACACTTCCTGCAAACATCAGTCCTCCAGTGGCCTGCCACAGGAACAACATCACGACTACAGACGCGTGAGAGGTGGAGGAGAGAAGGGCGAGTCTCACCGTCTCATCCCTCTCTCCCCGGAGACACGTGTACAATGCTGATCGTAGATCCAGACGCTCGGTTTAAATGTTCACCGCTTAAACGGTTTCGCCGTGAAATGGACCACGAGCGAAACTGTTTGGTTTCTTCAAACAGAGAGGAGAGAAAAACGTTCTCGCCGAACAAACACGGCCAGTCGCCTCCAAGTTTAACTAACCAGAGGTGTCAAGTAACAGAGTAATACTACTTCAGTACCTAACTAAAGTAGAAATGTCGCTTACTTTTAATTTACTAGAGTATTTATTTTTCTGCTTACTTTCTACTTCTTATTTTTTTTAGGCAAATATCTGTACTTTCTATTCGTTACTTCTTTAAAACCAGCCGCGTCACAGCGATTTTATGGTTCTGAAAAAGTAACAAATAGAAAGTACAGATATTTGCTTAAAAAAAAAAGGGTTATTACTTAAGGTTTTACTTTCATACTTAAGTAGTTTTATCAGTATTAGTAACGCTACTTTTACTTTAGTAAAATTTTGGGCATTTTACTTTTACTTTCACAAACGTTAAGTTATGTTATTATTATATTAGTATATTAGTACTATTCAATTGGCTTATAAATACACATTCAATCTATTCTGGCTAATGATTCAAACTGAACAGGCCTGACAGCTCAGTGGGTGAGATGTGAAGTGACTGGTGATCAGTGTCCCGTCTTTCTCCCTGGTGAGTGGGAGCGAAGGGTAATGAAAGCTCCACACAGACGGCCGCTAAGTGTACGTCTAAGCCCGGGCTGCCGTGTTTATTGGTACAAACCCCAGGAGACGGAGAAGGTTAATGAGATATGAACCGAGGGGAAGCTTTCGGACTAATGCGCAGGTAGCCGTCGCCATAAAGAGCGGGCGGCCCTCTAATAACACGCCTTGCGAGGAGCTGGGGAAGCCACACTTGACCAATCAGGGTATTCATGAGCGTCACGGGGTGTTTGAGGAGCTCTTCAGCCTGAAGAGGGGCATCTCCGGGGTAAGTACTGACCTCGCGTCTGCTCTGCTCTTCACGCTCTCCATCCGCTCTGAGGAGATCTACTCCACCACACACACACTCAACTTTCAGACTCTCGTGTTTTTGACCTTAAACGATGTGGATTTCTGCCGTGCGTGAAAATGTCAAGTGATGCAGTTAGACGTTATGTTTGCGCCTTTATATTTGACACTAGCAAACGTCACCTAGACGATGAACATCACCCTATCTACGTGGAACACATTTACGAAAGATTTTTACTTCAAGATTAAAGTTGATGGCAGTGTTGAGCCAGTGAAACTAACAGATTAAACTGTGATGAACAGGGTTCCTACACTTTCTGAAAGATAAAAATCAAGCACTTTTCAAGAACTTTTAAGGTCCATGTTCAAGTTTTTCCAGCAACATACAGTTGTGATCAAACTTATATTTAAAGCAGGGCGGTCAAAATTAGCGCGTTAATGCAAGCGATTAATTTTAAATTCTTAATAGCAATATTTATTTTTAGCACACGTTATCGCAGTTACACTTTTTTCGCTGTGCTTTTTGGCCGCTAATAATGCTTGTTTCTACACAAATTCAAATTTCAAGCATTTTCAAGCACTTTCGAGCGCCCGTAGGAACCCTGGATAAGGCAAGTCTAACCGATATAAATAAGCAGAATGAGACCAAGTTAATTTGGAAAAGATGGAACTAGGAAGCGCCATGAAAATACTACAAAAATATTTAAAAAAAAAAAAACACTTTCAAAAAACAAAAATTTCCCAGTCAAAGTCAATGGGGGGAAAAAATTAATTACAAAGGTTTAGGAGGTTGAACGGCCATTCCACAATAAACAAAAATTGCATAGATAAATTAGAATAATTAACAGAGAATAAATAAAAGATCACCATAAATAAAGCCAACATATACCTGCTCGAGATCAACAGGTTGGTTTGTCATTGGACAAAGTGAAAAACAGCAAACTTGGGTTTAACCAGTGACACGGCGTCTGCTCGTATGAAGTGACCAGGTCGTGGTGTGTGTGTGCGCGTGTGTGTGCGCGCGTGTGTGTGTGTGTGTGTGTGTGAGTGTGTGTGAGGGCGGGAAAGGTCACATGAGCTGTAGTGTCCACACAGAAGAGCTCCGTGACGTCTGAATTAGCACCTAACGTCTCACTTTAATAAGAAGCCAGGCTTCTAAAAGCTCGTGGTAAAGATGATCTGAACTTCCTAAATCTGCTCATTCATGAAGCGCCGCAGAACAAGACGAGACACGTTTATGAAGACGCCATTTTGACAGTTTGCATTCAATTTTCGATTGGAGTCGTTCGGGAAAAAAGGTTGTGCTGACTTGATCTGTGGAATGAGGTGAAAACAAACCAAACGATCCATTCTGGTACTAATAGAGAAGCTTCACAACGTGTGAGCGCTTCCTGTGAAACGATGGCATGGCTTTTATAATAAAGCGCATCAAACGAATCAGACTAATAGAGACAATAGCGGGGAACTAACCGAGTCGTCCGAGGCCGAGGGTGGCCAGCCGTCCCACTGCTGATGCCGCACGGGGATGTTGGTCAGGTCCGAAATGTTCCTTTTCACCTGAGAATAAGATTCAAATTAGTGACGCAACGAAACCGAAAAAGAACTGAAAAAAAAACTGAAACAGCGAAAGAAATGATGGCCATTGTTAGTAGTACCATTTCATTTATTGCTATGTTGGTGCACTAACTTTACTAAAATCCAAATGATAAACATTAAAATGATAAAGTTTCAAACAACAAACGAAAAGTATAGATCGAAAGTATAAATTATAATTCAAACTTAAATGTTTAACTTGACCCACTCATGTGTACGGTGACAATAATAAACAATAATAGACTGTATAGAATGTAATAGAATAATAGAATGTAAAATCAAATGATGCATATATTTACAATGTTATCTAACTTATATTTGACAGTAGCAGTGCTTTTATGTCATGCAAGTTCATAAATGTTCAAATAAAGTGCTTAACTTTCAAAACTTGACTTCCTTTTACATCTCGACTCAAAACTTATAAGCAGGTGTAAAAAAAAAAACAATTGTTTTTTCGGAACACATCAGACACTGGTTTAGTCTCACAGTGCGTAATATGAATAGGAATAAATCTGTCCATAACGGATGAAAAACTACTTTCGCTGTCCACTTTTCTCTTCCTTCACTTTTCTCCTCTTTTCACCATTATTCTGGTGAACCAGTTAACCATTATTCTGCTTAAAAGACAGGAATCACCATCATGAACAAGCATGTCCAACAAGTACAACACCATTACAAAGTGTGCAACTCTTCCTCGAGTTACTCAAGGTCAGAAACCACCGACAAGCCAGAGAGAGAGACGGATCGAATATTACGGAATTCCGCAGAAAGTTGTGGGAATTCCGCGGATGCCTCGGCTAATGCCAAAGCTCACACGGGCCTTCAGACCGAAATGGACAGTATTTCCATTCCGCCCTTCGCTGGCGTGTATCTGCGTGCACTTAAACAGAGTAGGCCGCTGCTGGTTTAATGCCCGACGCCAGGCTGATGTGCGGAGGACGGGCCTGATCAAAGCGGCCGGCGGATTCTAGCGCATTATCCTGAGAGAAGGAGCGCTAGCCCGCGGCCCTACATACGCCGCCAGAGAAAACCCGCCATTGTGGCGAAAAGCCCTTCTAGCGCGCGGACAAATCCCACCCAGTGGACGAGTATCTCCGCCAGACTGAAGACTCGTGCCCACGGAGGCAGAAAGCAAGGCCTGGAGATGCCACAGTCCACTAAACACACCCAGATCATCCAGTACAACGCTCAACTCCACCAGTCCTCCCAGTTTATGAAATGATGTTGTGCAGAGTTTACAAAAAGAGTGAAGAAATTATAGAGAGAGAGAGAGAGAGAGAGAGATGGTAAGATGGATAGACAGAGACAGATAGATTGAAAGGGAGGGAGAGTGAAAGAAGCAGTGCGATAGCGAGTAAAAGAGAAAAGCGATTGAGGAAGAAGGAAAGAAAGTGGGAGGAAAAAGAGAGTAGAAGAAAGTGAAAAAGAAAGAGAGTTAAAGAGTCAGAGAGAAAGAGAGAGAGAGAGTCTGAGAAAGTAACTGTGAAAAACAAGTAAGAGGGGGAGAAAGAGAGAGAGTGAAAAAGAGCGAGACAGAGAGACTAAGAGAGTGGGTGTGAGAAAAAAAAAGTGGAAATCAATTCAATAAAACTCTAAACTCCAGGAGTCCTTCGAGTTTATGTTGTGCAAAGTTTACAAAAAGGGTAAAGAAATTATAGCGAGAGAGAGAGAGAGAGAGAGAGAGAGAGAGAGAGAGAGATTGTAAGATAGATTGACAGACAGACAGACAGATTGACAGTGACAGGGAGGGAGAGTGAAAGAAGGAGTGCAATAGTATGTAAAAGAGAAAGACAGGAAGAGCGATGGAGAGAGAGAGAGAAAGAGAGTAGAAGTGAAAGAGTTAAAGAGTCAGAGAGAGAGTGAGAGTAAGAAAGAGAGAGGCAGAGAAAGAGAGAAAGAAATTGAAAAAAAAAAAGAGAATGTGAACGAGTAAGAGGGAGAGAAAGAGAGAGAGTGAAAAAGAGAGAGACAGAGAGAGAGAGAGACTAAGAGAGTTGGTGTGAGGAAAAAAGTGGAAAAAAGTGAAGAAAGAGAGAGTGAAGGAGTAAGAGTTTTCTTGCAGAAAGAGAGCGAGATCTTCTGCATCAAAGTGTATGTAACATGTTTTCACAGGCAGAAATATATTATATTTATTTTACTTGGTTACCACAGCATATCCTTATTCAATATACTCAGAATATATGGAAACTGTGTTTATTTAAGAACATAAGCATCAATACGGACTGACATTCATACAAACAGATGCAATCAAAAGAAAGAGTGTGTGAAGTTGATCGATCACCATATTAAACGAATAACCTGCTGCTTTAAAGAACAGAGACACACACACACAGACACACACACACACACACGCGTCTCTTATTGAAGCCAGCGAGGGTCGTGTGGGTTGGCCAGTGTTATTACGGAGTGTAATATCTGTGTTTGACCAGAGGGCTACAGGGATTTGGCTGCCCGGGCCTGACCGTAAACACCGGCTCTGCTCTGTAATGAAGCGTCCGGGGTCAAAGGTCACGGCGAGGAAAGTGACGCCGCCATCAAGACACTTCAGCTCGTCCCGGGAAAACCACCGGCTCCTCGGCTTCGGGTTTCCCGGCGTGAAAGGTCAACGAGCGTTTGAATTTGAATTCTAATTGTGCGGAGAAGAGTGTCATTACCTATTCATGAGCGGCGAGTTCCACCTCTGAGCAGTCAGGGGTCCCGCCCATTAAAGCCCACATTACCTCAGCAAATGAGAAGACACGCACACACACACACACACACACACACACAGCGAGGACAAACAAACACGCTGGCGAAATAACAAGTTGATGTCAGCTGGAGATGTTGGGAACGTCTGACATTTGTTCTGTCCGGCCCAAACTGAGGCGCGTGAGGAACCGCGAGGTGCGATTAAACAGACGCGCTCCGATTACAGCCGCTTCCGCTGGCATTTCCTTTTAAATGTCACAATAGTGGTCGGCGTTGGGGAAAAGATTTCCAATCCGAAGGCGAAAACAAAAAGAACTAAACAAAGCGTTGACGTTCTTTCAGAAGATGCCGGGAGATCATTCAACACTGAACTGGTTTTATTTAATGTCGCTTTTATTAGCGTTGTGTTTTTAATCAAACTATGAGGGCAAAAGATGTTAATTTTATTATGAATAACCATCAGTCGGGATGACTATTATTAAAACATTTCATTTCAGAAGTCAAGGACAGTCACACTTCTTAAGAGCAAATATCTATTGCATTTAAAAACAATAATACGATTGATGTTTTTATAAAATTAAATTGAAAAGGCTACGTTTGCAAAAAGCAGCTATAATTTAAAAAAAAGTTGTAATTTATTAAGAAAATAAAATATATTATACAATGCAATACAGCTTTTTTGATTAAATTAAAAAAAAAAGACAAAATAATAATATTGTTATTATGAAACTACAGAAACTACATTTGCTAACCCAAATTTAATTTGATAATCATTTATTTAAAAGAAAATAAGATATATAATTATACAATAAAAAACAAAAAATAAAACGGCTATTTTGTTGCGGTTTCAGTATAAAAGATTAAAAGATTCCGTTTTTATGGAATGAAATGGAACCCAAAACTACATTTGCAAACAGAAAGAAGCAATAATTAATAAAGTAATAATTAGTTTAAAAGAAAATAAGCCATATACAATGTAAATTGGAGCTATTTTGTTACGGTTTCAAAATAAAAACAAGCAAAAAAAAAAAAAAAGACACTGACGTCAACAACAAACACACACACACACACACACACACACACACACACTCACACCAGACACAATCGCACACATTAATGATCCAATCTTTCTAAATGCCAAGTGCTGGTAATCCCTGGCTGGAGAGAAATCAAAGAGAAGAAAAGGTTGCCATTAAACAGTCACAAGCTCTTCAGCACCAGATGCCTTTTATTCACACTCTTTTACTCTTAAGTCTTTCATTTCTCCCAGCTCGGCCCGTCTCTCCAGCTGCGGAGAGAAACACTGAGGGGAAAAAAAATACCACGAAAAATCCCTGGGACGGCGGGTCTGGTCACGGACGGCGGAGGCCTATCGGACGGCCCTATTCTCTCCGCCACTTTCCTGACAAACATTTGCTCTGAGGCTTAACAGCGGCCCCGCACTCGGCTTTGGGAGGGCCAATCAGAGGAGGCGAGCAGGGCCCGGGGCCGAATAGCGCAAGGGTGCGTTCCCTGGGAGCCTGGAGGCCGAGCGAGAGCCTTTGGCAAAAGCAAACAAGGCGACTGAGGGACTCGCTCCTCGCTCCTCTCTTCTTTTGATATGCACAAGCAGGAAAGCATCGGCTGGTCTTCAGCAAAGACAAAAGAGGCGCAGAAGAGAGAAAAGCTGGAGCGTCTCTGCTCTCCATACGGGCCTGAGAGCAGTCGTGAGAGCGCGCTGTTGCCGTTTTGTTGCCGCTGTTGTGAAAATTCTTCCTACAGCTCAGAAGCTCCTACACTGACGTCACTGATCAGCTGTTCCTGCGCAAGCGCGTTCACACACGTCAAAACTGAAGACTGATATAAATAACTACACAATATAGTCACATGTTACGATTATCTTGTGTACTGTTATAAGTGTCCGTGTTCATTTAGTGCATTTATGTTTATTCATTGATCCAACGCTACAATATCTAAAGTACATACAACAAAAGTACATGTTTGTACGATCAAGTAGAAGAAGAAACCGATAGATATAACAAATTTTTTAACGCTCATGTATCGCGAAAAATAGACAAATCTGAGCGGAGAACAGCTGAGCAGTGACGTAGTTTTACCGCGCAGCGCGATGGTTAGGAACAGCTGAGCAGTGACGTAGTTTTAACGCGCAGCGCGATGGTTAGGAACAGCTGAGCAGTGACGTA
>MU204245.1:1005854-1013354 GCA_017309775.1 Paedocypris sp. Pulau Singkep
AGACAGGTTGAGGAGGCGTCTCTCACCTCCTGGATGGTTTTGCTGGCAGGGAAGTTCAGGCTGTATTCTCGCTGCGCTTCGCGGTGGCTGATGACGAGCAGGAAGCTCTGATTGGACGAGCCGTGCTGAGAGCTGCTGGACAGGAAGTAGAGAAGCGTCAGGGTGGAGGAGCCGGACACTTCCTGTTCTCCGCTGACCTCGGAGGCGACGAGGAAGCTAGCGTGAATATCAATCGCCGGCTTATCGGCTAATCAGGCCTGAATTAATATGTAACGCACGCATTAATTATGCAAGGCCCGCCTTAATCTGAGGAGCTTTGGACAAGCTTATGCTAACAGAGGACCAAATTTACTGTAATGGCAGCTTATTTACATTGACTAAAACGGCGGAATCAATATGTAAATGTAATGTTTGTTGTAGCTAGAGAGGGAGATTGAGACGGTGGCCTGGGAGAGGAGGACGCATATGTGACGAATCACGGGACGGAACATCAGCGAGACGAGCGAATCACGGCCACGCACACACACGCGCGAAGCTTCTCTGTGGGAAGGTCACGGCTTCTGAAGCAGAAAGCAGACTGGCGGATAACGAAAACACGACTGATTCTAGAGTCTGGAGGAACGTCGATCTTCAATCTGATCTTCAGCCGAAGCCATTCCACCTTTTACAGTCTCGCTGTAGCGACACAAACTGACTGAGTGTGTTTGATCCTAAAAGAAGTCGTCAAGACGTGTCACATTTTTGCCTGTGATTGAAAGTCTTTTAGTCAAAAAAAAAAATTTTTTTAATTAGAAAAAATAAAAAACCATTAAATGCACTTGTTAAAAAAAAAAAAAGTACAGTATTTTCTATTGAATGCACGTTAACCATAATAAGAAGCAATCGAGTAGACTAAAAATATAGATAAAATATGAAACGGATTTATAAAATTCTCCCGTGAGACGGAGACAAGATTGGCATTACTAAATCGAGTTTGTGAATTTCCCCACTAAAATTATTTTATTGTAGCTTAGTAATAGTAGTAGATAAAGTTTATAGTCTATCTGTCCATGAATTGATCCATCATTCATCCATCCATCTAGTCATCCATTATGTTCCTTCTGTCTGTCTGTCTGTCTGTCTGTCTGTCTGTCTGTCTGTCTGTCTGTCTGTCTGTCTATCTATCTGTCTATCTATCTGTCTATTTGTCCATCTATCTATCCATCTATCTATCAAAGCTTTTCTGTGTGAAGGTCACGGGGGCTAGAGGTGATGAACTGCTAAAACTTAATTTCATCTGAAGCGAATAAAAGCATCTGATCGTTTCAAAAACAAAAGAGCGGAGCCAAACGCAACTTTGCCACGTAATCTCAGCTCACAAATACATAAAATGTTGAATCATTTAAATTGCGTCTAAATGACTCAAATTGAACGTTTAAATTGAATCAAGCTGCCAAAATGAGAGAACAAATGGTGATTCACAAATGAAGGATGGGCAGTCAGCATATTACTAGTTTATCATCAAATGAATAATTATTGAATGCGGCTTCATTTATGAGTGAACGTCTGCTGTTGCGTTTCAGAGAGCAGTTAGGGAATGTTCCGGTCAATGATTCTCAGCGCAGATGAAGATGATGGTCAGGGATTTGCTCTTCATCACTGAGAAAGTTTGTAGCCATTTTCTTTTCACAGGTTCTTAAAGTTCCAGGAGACGCTTGAAGCTCGTCTCAGACTGAAAATGGTTTAAACGTTTCGTGCTAATCAATATGTGCGATTTCTTTTCATTCGTATTTAATTACATCGTCATTTATTGTTTAGATGTGTATATTTTTTTAAACTTGCTTTTGTGGTTGCGACTGTAACATGTACATTTCCCATTTGTGGGAGAAATAAAGGTTTTATCCATCTAGGTATCTATCCATCCATTAATCCACCCTTGTATTCTAACATTATTGTTCAGTCACAACCGTGTCACCCAAATGGACAAAAATCAGTCAATAAGTCTGTGAATATAGAAACACCTTGTCTATAAACGTTCTAAACTCATTACAACTGCAACTGTATGGAGCGTTTCAAACGATCCCTGAATCACATCCTCATCTTCCCGCAGCATCAGCACCAGTTCACCAGTAAGAACCGTGGTTGACCTCTGACCCTCAGCTGAGAAACCACACACAGTGGCACCTCTCTTAAACAATGACATCACTGATAATGATAATACATTCATCCATCCATCCACACACAAACCAGGAGCAGTGGGCAGTGTCGGGAGCGCCACATAGCGTCACATGTGCGCTTTGAGACAGTTAAAACTGTGAAAAGCATATTATTATTATTATTATTATTATTATTACACTGCGTGATCACCAGACAAACACAAATGATTATTTCCATTCCGCCGTGTATTCCGGATGCTGGTGCTAAGTACTAATTGCTGCAGTTTAAACAGTTTTTCCTTCCTGCCAAAAGCAGCAGATTCCTGGAGTCCCGGGAGCCGCGCGGGAGATCAGACGCGGAAAATGAGATAAACCGCGAGCGCGCGGCTCATTTGCACGTGGGACGGCGCGAGTTCAAATTAAAATAACCTTAATACACACACACACACACACACAGCAACAGAAATAGATGACGCGCCTTCCATTATTCATAAAGTTCCATTATTGATGCTGGAGATCAGGCGGCTCGAGGAGCGCGAGATGAGTTTGGCTCGTCACTGGATCTCAGTAACTGCGTTGGACGGAGACTCGGCCTGGAAAGCTCCAAAGCCGCGGCCGTGTTTGCGCTGCAAGCCGAGGGAGGGGAATCCGCCAGCGCCGAGACGCTTCCGTTAATATGTTTGGATACGGAGGCTGAGATGTGCTTCGCCGTAATTGCCTACAGTGGCTTTTGCGGGTTGAGCCGCGTCTCATTGTTCGCAGGCGAAACACAACCGTTTGAATTCAGCTGGACGAGTCGTGCGTTTCTCAACGTTTCTGAGCGGTGGAACCAAGACGTGATCATAATAATAATCATAATCATAATAATAATAATAATAACGAGTATTAGGTGCTTTTCACAGTTTGAACCGTCTCAAAGCGCACGTGACTAGATTATTACTTACTGTTTCAAACTCCATTAACGTCGCTTACGAAATAACTTTTTGACGTGATATGACAATCAATCACATTGTAGTTTGACAATTGCAAGGCTTTAAAGCCAAATTGGTTTACTATTTTAAAAAAAAACAAATGTATTATATATAACATAATACTACAGCACTCGGACAAATATTCAAAAACATTCAGAAATTATAAAAAAACATTGTCAGTAAAAGTAGTAAATGATTAGTCTCACCATCCAAACATATTTTAAGACTATAATAATTTATGTTTTTAAATTACGGTCTTTAGAACACACGTTTTGAAGCGTATTTAATAATATGCGCACACACACACACACACCGCAAATTGTGTATGCTTATGCATATGCAAAATTAATGTAATTATGCATAAATTTATACATTTGCAAGTATCACGTGAGTGAATGTTATTGAAAACAAAATGTATATTTATTTGTACATTAATATACCTACATGTCTGTGCGCGCAGTCAAAGCCATTAAGGTATAAACTACCTTGCCATTAAGGTGTCTACAGTGTTATTTCTATTATTTGGTTTTGTTACAAAAATATATATATATATTGTGCATACGCATGAAAATACGCATGATGCATGAAATGTAAAAAAAAAAAAAAAAGTTTAAATGAAAATGAAACTAATCAGCGAATGGATTCTTGCGTTCCTCCTGTGAATTATTTCTAGCGGCGGTTCGCAGTTTGTCGTTCGCTCTCCAGGAAGTCCTCTTCTCACCTCGCTCACTCGCTCTTTTCATCCCTCACTCCCACTCTTTCAAAATAGTTTCGCTGAAATAATTACGTCTGTCACCAGCCACGAGCTCCGGAAGGTTCTGGATATTAGACATGGAGTCATTTAGACCGTGAGGAAAGCTGTCAGGTTTAATATTAATGTTCAATAATACCGTTTTTGGTCGAATGATCAGACTAAGATCAGCCAGGTCATTATGAATCAAATAAATCAACCATTAAATAAGTAAGAGAAATCTCACAGCTCCTCTCAGCAGAGTCTTGATCTTAAGCATCTTTTCTTTCTTTCTGTCCATTTAGAATAAAGCTTCAACCTAACACACGTCACTTATAAAAGGGCCCGGATTTTAGACTGATCTTCTATATGTGTGGATCATTTACCCGTGCAGTATTATTAGGTGTAGTTAAGGTAAAACCACAAGGGAAGAAGGAGGGAAATATTATGTGAACAGAGAGAAGTGTGAAGGCGAACAGTCGTACACTCATCACACCGTAAACACTTTTCTGGGGGTAATTTCTCACTCTGGAGAACAGTGTCCACACAATCTGACAGAGTTTATAACCGCTCAACAGCTTTCCCACTGCATCCCAGTGAGACACACACACACGCACACACACACACACACATGCACACACACACACACACATGCACACACACACACTTCATCCTGCCCTCTTTGACAGGTTTAACATTCCATTTTTAACGGAATGCTTTTGAATTGCATTGCCTCAACAGAATTCATTTCTTACCATAAAATAAAAAGCAAACAAAAGCAAAAAAAAAAAAAAAAAAAAAAAAAAAAAATATTCATTTGCATTAAAAAAAAAAAACAAAAAAAAAACTAAAAGTGTTCTATTAGATGTCATGCGCTTTCGTGATTTAAAAGTGACCGTTTATCGCCACCTGGTGGCATAAATTAAACTTTCCACCACCATGATTTTACAAGTCTTATCGCCCCCTAGTGGCAAACACGAAAATGCACTGTAGTGTCCTGGACAAACTCTCATTTTGAATTCAGTTGAGATCATATTTTGAACTCTATATCAAAGACAGAAGAGAAGTGTGATGTGGTGTAAACGCACCTGCTTTGACTGGTGCTGGCTGAAGCCGAGATGTCAGGAGTGAGCACATACAAGCTGTTGTTCTTCGGCAAGTGTAAAGTCCGCAGATGCGTCTAAGAGGAAAAAGACACAATTTAAGACGGATTTTCTAAAGATTCTGACACTTTTTTTTTTTAAATGATAAAACAAAATTATACACTTTAGTTATAACTGCATCTACAACATTACAAAGTTATAATATCTCTCATATACTTAATAAAAATAGAAAAACTGAGAGTAAATATTTTATACATCATGCATTAATTGAGCTACTTTATATCATTGTGATACAAGAAACCGAGGACATTGTTACTCAAAATAATCAAACACTTACACTATCAGGAACGTCGCCGCTCTTCCAGCCTTTTAATTGCATTTTAGATACAGGTACCTGTAGTTCAGTTTCTAAAATCGTTTTGATATCACCTGCAAAGAGAGATAAAAATAAAAAAAAGATAATTACAATCATGTGTCCGCTAGAGGGCAGTAGATACTAACCTAGAGATTTCACTACTCTTTTTGGTTAGTTCATTTATTCATATTTTTATTTTAAATATTGGTCCGAATAAAGTTTTATTTGTTTTCTTTATATTTTTTATGCTTCCTAATTGTCAGAAAATCTTAATTCTCTGCTAAAAGCATTCCAAAAATGAATGAGGAAAAAAGGACTTGAACGGGTTCAAAAAACTGGAATGGACCGATTCTATTTAGAACTTGACCTCAGCCGAGATATCTGCCATTTCTTTCATTTCTGTGACAAAAAGTTCACCCACACACACACACACACACACACACACACACACACACACACACACACACATCACTTCCTGTCATTCACAGGAACACAGTCTATCACGGCACACCAAGAATTTAAACTCAAATACAAACTCATCTATCTGACATCTAATTCCCAGAAAAGTAAATATAATTCTGCAGACTACAATATAAATTATTGCCTATTTGAGGAAACAGTCAGCATTGAGAAGTGGTTTCTGTAGGTCACGAAACTGGTTGTGATCTTATCAGACAGAATGTAACTTAATGCTAATGACGGCAGGAGGAAGCGTCGCTTTCACACGTGTATAATAGTGGGAAAACTACACAAAATCACGTCTACTCGTGTCTATTGTCTCGTGTTTTATTTAACAGCTGTACTTTTTCATGGTGTTGATGAGTTGTCTCTTCTTTTTGTATTGTTATCCTTTTGTCGCGCTGGTGACAAGATTTGCATAATATACAGAAAATATACAGGCCAAATATATTATGAAGAAAAACTCTAGAAGACGTCTGTGCCGTGGAGTCTGAGCTTCCGGGAAAACCCCCAGAACACTTTTTTGTATATTTTTTATTCACCTCGACTAAATTTAACGCTTCTTGCCGAGCAGGACTGTGTGTGTGTGTGTGTGTGTGTGTGTGTGTGTGTGTGTGCGCGCGCTGCTCAAACCTGATAATTAATATTAAGAATCTTGCTAAATAATCTATAACAAAATAACTTTCATCAATGGCAACATTTCAATTAGTAATGGTAAAATTTTGTACTACCAAACAATATTACAATCCTGATATTAAGAGGTGCGCACTTCACATTTAAAAGCTGCGATTTAAATCTATTTATTAAAAACAACCACGTGTTAAAACATTCCAGAAGAAATGAAATCTGCTTAAATTATTCGGTTTGATTAACTGGAATGTTTCAAATATTTTCAAATCATCATTACGCTTTCGTATGTTTGCTTTGATTTTAATTAATTATTTAAATGTACTGTTGTTTATTTATAAAAATATTACACTGATGATTGAAAAAACAACCTAAAAAGTTACTCAATTAGAATTTCGGCAACCGGAGTGTGTTTCACTTTTTACACGAAAAACCCTCGTTTTGTTCCAGAATAAATGGAGCCCTAATTTTTTAAGAAAATATGCTTTCTCTCTCTATTTCCTTTTAACTTTAATGTGTAGCACATAAACAAACTGTTTTTTAAGCGTGTGTGTGTGTGTGTGTGTGTGTGTATGTGTGAGAGAGAGTGTGTGTGGGTGTGTGCGTGTGTGTGTGTGTGAGTGTGTGAGTGTGTGTGTGTGTGTGTGTGTGTGAGTGTGAGTGTGTGTGTGTGTGTGTGTGTGTGATCCCTTCACAGGTTAACACAAACATCAACACCTAATGCGACTGAACCGTCCCAGCAGGTTTAAGCTTTTCCATGGAACGTTCTCATCACTTCCTCCGTTATGCTGTGTGTGTGTGTGTGTGTGTGTGTGTGTGTGTGTGTGTGTGTGTGTGTCGCACCGACTGTGCTGGCTTCCTCCAGCACCACCTCCACTGAGCGCTGCCTGTAGTCCACGCGGAAGTTGAGCATCCGAGGCTGGCGCTCCACGATGTGCCGGGACGGCTGGACGGGGCAGAAGAGCGGACTGGAGGAGGAGGAGGAGGAGGGAGGCGAGGAAGATGCTGACGCTGCTGATGCTGCTGCTGCTGAAGTGGGCGGGGCCGAGGGCGTGGCAGCCGTCTCTTCTGATTGGCTGTGTGGTCCATAAGGGGCCGTCTGAGACGCTTCATTGGAGAA
>MU204245.1:1018354-1020938 GCA_017309775.1 Paedocypris sp. Pulau Singkep
TTTTTATTGCATTTTATTGCTTTGTACCCCTCCAATATGTTTATACGCCGGACAATTGTAAAATACATTTCACTTCACGTTGTTGCAAAATTATTGCGTTTGTGACAAATAAAATTTGAATTTGCATGTGACCTAACCTTTTACATATTAGCAAACAAAAACGATGACAAATTGTGCGCTTTGAGACAGATAAAACTGTGAAAAGCGCCTTACAAATACTCATATTATTATTATTATTATTATTATTATTATTATTATTATTACAATTCTCTAGCACTGGACCGGTGAATAATTACAATTTCATCCATACGCGTAAAAATTAAACTAATGCTATGGTATTTTAATATACTTTTATAATACATTAGGACCATAACTAGTAATTACTAGTATTGCCAAAAAGGGCAAACTAATTTAGGCATTAACGGTAAATAGCAGGAGTATTTAAATAGCGGAGGAGATAAAAGCTGAGACGCCTTTCCACCTCGGTACCTTCACATTCTGGATCACAGCAGGATCTCATTACGGCCTACAGACCACTTTCTCTTCTAGAGGCTTGAAGACATCAACCAGCTCATTTGGAATTATTATTTGGCGTCGTCACGATCAGACAGGTCTGAGTGCACATTCTTGCTCACAAGTGGACGGTGAGAAGCACATCTTACCTCTGCAGGATTCCGTTTTCTTGTGGTATCACACCATTGATGGCTGCCTGTGGAGAACACAAGCACAAACGCGGATTAAATACTTCTCGGAAAGAGCTCCGATAACTACAGAGGAGGAAAAATAGATAATAAAAAAAAATAAATCAATAATAATAATAATAATAATAATAATAGACTTCGATTCAACTTTGAGATTGCAAACCATCCATTCATCAATCCAATTTCTAATTTGCTTCACTCCAACTCTGGTTCTGAGGAGTTCAAGTTCAAGTTCAAGTTCACACACTGGAATGGTGGCCAACCATTAGCAGCGAGGGAAAGATTGAAATAGGATCTTTTTTTTTTAAATAAATAAATACATTTTACACTGTATTTACTTACACTCATTTTTAAAAACAGACATTCTAAGCTTTATGTAGACACATGTTTCATGTTACAGTGATAAGTATTTATTAAGTTACAGTTTGTTTTCTGCTGATAAAAAGGCAAAACGTGCTTCACATTTTAGTCCTTTTTTTTTTAAACACAACGTCCTGTTTTTATTAAGAGAGTAACCTAAAAAATGCTTACTTCAAACTTTTAATTGATGTTTATCACATATATGCAAGACCAACATTGACTTTTTTGTGCACTTTATCTTGAAAAAAAGTGCGACTTTACATCGTGTGTAAATGTATGCGACTTTACACTTACATAAAGTGATTTAACGTTTGAATTTACCGGAACCAATGAGGACACTTGTGAAAGAAGAAAATAAAAAACAAAACAAATGTGAATCATTCTAGTTTCAAATGATTCACATTTGAAACGGAATAGATTTGCAAACGTTTGATATTTTTGGCACCAATCTGATTCTATACTTGAATGGCACAGTGCCAATGTACAGAGTATCAAAAATAAGCAACTTGTACTCTCTATTTGACTACATTTGTGATTATGTAACTGTACTCTTTACTCCACTACATTATGAATAGACACTTACAAGTATCACTCTACCGCAGTTATTTTCTTGCCATCTGCAGGTTGATTATGAGCCATTTATGAGCTAAATCAGCGTGAATTAGCGGTGGCACTTTTTTGCACATTTGAGTTTGACTGAGACTGACTTTTTTGTGATTTGTTTAATCTTTATAGATATGCCTTTTTTCAACATTGGTGTGTTAATTTCCAGTCCTATATTAAAAAAAAAAAATATATATATATATATATATATATATATATATATATATATATATATGCGAGTGTTCCTATTTTTTCCGCATTTCTTGGTGCTTTTCCTAAATTCAGTACAAGTAAAATACTTAAGTTCTTTTAAAATTGGATACTTCACGACTTTTACTCAAGTCCTCTTGGAATTGCTGACTTGTAACAGTTTACAGTAGCTCAGGTGTGGATTTCGGGTACTTTACACCTGTGCGTAAGACGCTTCAAACGGTGCGAGACATGAGTTTCATGACCTCAACATGCAAATTAGCAATGAGGAAGCTTTAGGAGTTCAAGACCCTTCTAGATTGATCAAACCGTGGCTTCAGCATTCCAGCCTTTGTGATGGATCACAGACAAACAGAAAAGCTCGTGTGGCGAGACATGAAGTCAGATTAGATACGCTTGTGACGAGAGAAATTAAACGCCGCCTTCAAACCAAAAAGCCGACAATAGTAAAAGAAACGGTACTATGTTTGAAGAACTGTTTGTGGAAGATAAGATGAAAGGACGTGATATGGTTCAGGTATTCATCTAGTGTATGACATAATGGTCTGTTAAAATGTTATTATCGTAATTATCTCTGTGTGTGTGTGTGTGTGTGTGTGTGTGTGTGTGTGTGTGTGTGTGTGTGTGTGTGTGTGTGTGTGTGTGTGTGTGTGTGTGTGTGTGTGTGTGTGTGTGTGTGTGTGTGTGTGTGTGTGTGTGTGTGTGTGTGT
>MU204245.1:1021038-1052092 GCA_017309775.1 Paedocypris sp. Pulau Singkep
ACATATATTTATATATATTCACATGTCTTTTTCACGCGTTTCTAATTCGAAAAGCGGATGCATTTAGTGAAGCCCTGCCAGAACAGTCGGTGAACAAAGCTGTCACAAACAGCTCCAGGACAAAACACGGTGGCTTTGTCTCTGACGTACCAGCCAAATCCAGAAAAAAGACTGAAAAGCCGAGAAAAGGAAGGAGCATTGACGCACATTTTAAAAGAGTGACACTTGCATCCCCACATCAGAACTTGTCGTGTGTCCACTTTGCCATTAAACCAAACATATTCGTGAAAAGAAAATGAGATATCTTACCACCAAGTCCCAGTTGTTAAGTTCTAGAAGTGTGATCGCCTCAGCAATGTTATCAATACCAGTGCAAGCCTGGAAACAGACAGACAGACAGACAACACAGGCTTGAAAACAAGACGACGGACAATAAGAAACGCTTTAAGAGTCTTTCAAGACCAATATACACAGTCTGCTTCACAAACACATTTGTATGCTGTACTACGCATGATATCAATATGAATATTAGTGTTTGAGATGTATTGTATTTACAAGCTCATATATACACGTGCCTGTTAGTCTGAGCAGCATATACATCTTAAATCGCTCTTGTTTATCAAAATCACTCGATCATATATTTATAAAAAACACACACACACACACAATATTTATATGCTGTACTACGCATAATATAAATTGAATATTAGTGTTTGAGATGTATTGTATGTATGTATACATGCTCGTTAGTATGAGCAATATATTTACATGTATATATATCTATCAAAAATAACTTCCATATATTCATACACACACACACACACACACGGCATAATAAATGCATATGTTTGCACATATCTATACACACACACGCACATACACATTAGATACAAAGGCAGGGATATCATGTAGTGATTCTAACAATAAAAAGCTTATTTTGACATTGATTTTGACACTGGCATTGTGTATAAATAGTTACACATATAGTGTATAAATAGTTTAACTAGCGAAAACTTGGCAGTGTTCTGATCAGAGATGGAGCAACACACACAAACAAACAAACAAACACACACACACTGTGTGTGTGTGTGTGTGTGTGTGTGTGTGTGTGTGTGTGTGTGTGTGTGTGTGTGTGTGTGTGTGTGTGTGTGTGTGTGTGTGTGTGTGTGTGTGTGTGTGTGTGTGTTTAAACGCCGTCTCCTGCTCTCGGGGACATGACAACACAAACTCTGAGCAGGAGAAGAAGGAGAAGAAGAAGAAGAAGAAGAAGAAGAAGAGTCGCCTCCTCAGGCCAAACAGACGCCGACAAACTCACCTGGAAGTCTGCGAGGATCATTTCTCTGTCCATGTTGCTGTCGGAGGCCATTGCAGTGAGAGAGAGAGAGAGAGAGAGAGACACTAGCGACTCATGTAAACACCTCGTGTAAATATCTCGAGCTGACGGGCGAGCGGCGCGTGAACAGCGGGTCTGCGGCCGTGTCGTCAGTGTTTGGCGGGTTGCCGTTTCTCTGTTATCGTCACTTTGCTTGTGGAGGATTCGGCGTTCAAAGCGAAGGGAACATTTTGCGGCTGTGTCGTGAAGCGCTGCCGTAAAGCGGGACTGTCGCAACGCCGGAGACGGTTGGCGTCGTGTGTTTTTTTTAAGGGAGTGGGCGGGGCGTGTGTGGATTTGAATATTTCGTCACCGCTGTGACGTTTCCGCGCAGCTTTTTTTGAAACGACTGAAGCGTTTATTCTGCGACGTTTATTATTGTGTGATGTTCCCACAAATACAACGGAGACGTTTATTAGGTTGCTATAACGACATCATGGCGGAATTATTACACCAACCTGGTTTGAAATCAAGTTTAATTGCACATTTAAATTTGCATTTTAATTTTAAAACACGACACCTATAATCTATATTTAAACAAGTTTATTTTAGCGGCTGGATATAACGGGACGGAACGAGGCGAGGGTTCGTGTTTTATCGATATTTATCATGTTTTTATATTTGTTAAACTAATAACGGAGGGAAAGTGTGTAGAGTTTAGCGCTGTTAAACTACCGTTTTGTCGCTTTCGAGGTACAATATTAGACTATTCAGACGTTCAAGTTCACGCTAGTGTTTATTTATTATAGGTGGTTAAGCTACGGTATTAAAACCCGCACATAAACGCCAAAAAAAAACGAGCAGATCTGGACTGTTTCTGCGTCGTTCACGTGACAAGGTTTAAGTTTTAATCTATAATCAATATTAAAAGCGATAGATTTTTAATGAGAATATACGGCCTTTCTGCGCGCATCATGAGTCCCGCCTGTTAGAGTCAGTGACCGGAAGTGTCGCTCCGTTCAAACGCGGACTGACGTCAGACACACACACTCACACCGGACGCCACGTTTGGTTTGAACCGATCCGTTATGACGTCACCGGCCGGATCGTGACGCCGATCTGCACCTCCATCTCTCCTCTCGCTCGCTCGCCAGTAGAAGTGAAGAAGATGATCTTCCTCCGGCTGGAGAGATGACGCGCGGCTCTTTGAAGTGGAGATCAAAGCGGATTCGCGTCTGACGTTTGATTTTCAAAATGGGCGCGAAGTTTGCGTGAAGGTTCCTCCTCCGTTCGACGCGCATGTGCTTCAGATCGAGCTGACAACATCTGCCAGAGCTTCTCCAGCCTCTTCTGCACCTGCACAGTGAGCTCTGGAGATCTGGATCGGGACGCGGAGGTCGGATGGATGGATGGATGGATGGTTCCTGACTGACTGACTGAGGGCTTCAGAAGGACATCTCATCACTGTGGGTGGACCTTGGCGCATCTCCAGCGGATATTTTTATTCGGGGGACGGCTGGAGAAGCGCACTGTTTACTACTGCTCTCTCCATGTAGACCAGCGGACCTTTCCACCAGCGAGCATCGGAGAAGTTCTTCACCCTGTGCAGTTATAATGGCCGAAGACACGGCGATAGACAGACTGAGCTCGGCGTCTGCGCGAGGAGACCTGAGGGAGATCCAGCAGATCCTCCAGAGAGACCTCCACCTCAACGTCAATCAGCGGAACAAGTTCGGCCGGACACCACTGCAGGTCAGAGCCTCTTCTCTTCTCTATTCCATCTCTTCTCTATCTCTTCTCGATTCCATCTCTTCTCTTCTCTATTCCATCTCTTCCATATTCCATCTCTTCTCTTCTATCTCCTCTCTTCTCTATTCTCCTCTCTTCTCTATTCTCTTCTCTTCTCTATTCTATCTCTTCTCTTCTCTATTCTATCTCTTCTCTATTATATCTCTTCTCTATTCCATCTCTTCTCTAGAACCAACGTTTGCAATTTAAATACAAGCGGCGTTTGAGTGAGTTTCCTCCGTTAGACTGACACAAACAGCCTCCGAACGCGACCTGCCGATTTCGGGTTTTAATCTAATTTGTAATTCAGTTTAAAAATTCCGTTCCAAATTAAACACGCTAATTCAACTCTGCGTTGTTTTTTTTTTTGTTTTTTGTTTTTTTTTTTTTTGTAGACACGGCGCATTTGTATTTTAACACCAAACACGTCCCCGTGGCTGCTTTATCTGAATTAACAATTCGCCGTTTTTTGTATTATTATTACGTTTTGTATTTAGAAGTCAAACGCGATTTGAAGAACTAAACTTTACCCATACGATGATCAGTTAGCATGGCGTTTCTGTTTTACTTGACGACATGTTTGTAAATACGTACTTATTTTTCTAAAGAGCATAAAACGCTGGTGTAGGTAAATAGAATAAAAAAATGAGAAAGCCACGTGGTTATGTTTCTTTTTATTAAAAGCCTAATTTGGTTAAAACGTTCTACTGGTGGCCGCGTGTATTCTTACACCAGACACAATATTGCCTTTCCGACCAAAACGCCCTTGTATTAGTCATATGTCACACAAAACTAGATAATACGAGTGTTATAAGCAGCAAAGTATTGATTTATTTAATTATTTGTTATGTGTTTGTTACATATTTTTACGTTTAGTTTGACATTTTTGAGGCCTTGTTTTTCCTAGAACAATGTACTAAGGTGGGTGTGGGTGTGTGTTTAAATAAATGTATGTACGTTTATTTCAATACGTTCATATTTTAAGAAAACGTTCACTGTGTGTTGTGTGTATGTGTGTGTGTGTGTGTGTGTGTGTGTGTGTGTATTTCATAAAATCAAAAATCATTTGTGGTTTTAATTTTAATTAATTAAATTGTTTGTTTGTTTGTTTGTTTCCGTTTGTTTGTTGTTTCTTTGCTTCAAGATTGTAAACGCCATTTAAAACATGAATAAAAGGCTATTTTTTTTATGTTTTTTTTTTTTTTTTTTAAAGAAAAATTCCCTTAAAATGTTGATTTGTCTCTTGACATAAGTGGCAGTTGATTAATGTGGCAGTTGTGGTCTAGCACAATATCCCACCAATATTTCAGTCCGTCTTCATTAATATCTCCTCACATAATGGTTATAGGGCCAATGCATGTCACATATAATAATAAAAATAATAATAATAATAATAAGAGTATTTGTAAGACGCTTTTCACAGTTTTAACTGTCTCAAAGCGCACGACATATGAACCCCACACGTCTGACACGTTCTGATGTTCCCCCTCAGGTGATGAAGCTGGGATGTCCGTCCATAGCCACGATGCTGATGGAAACGGGCGCGGACCCCAACCTGCGTGACCCCATCGGAGGCCTGACCCTCAGCCACGACGCGGCCCGTGAGGGGCATCTGGACACCCTCCAGGCCCTGGCACACAGCGGCGCTGATGTCAACCTCCTGGACCATCACGGCAACCTGCCCCTTCACCTGGCGGCACGAGAAGGACACCTGGAGGTGGTGAAGTATCTGGTGTGCCAGTGCAACACGCCACCCTTCCTGCCCAACTCACAGGGCTTGACCCCGCGTGACCTGGCATCCACACACAGCAAGCCAGGAACTGCGGAGTGGTTGGAGATCTTTGCACCTTCACCAATGTAGCAAGTGTGTGTGTGTGTGTGTGTGTGTGCCAGCCTGCGCTTAATTCTTTAGAGGTGGAAACCAGATGCTGAATGTGTGGACAATTTAGAAATCTATTCAGCGTACTACCTCTTTTCTTCAGTGCATCGGGCTCAGGGACGTGTCCTATCTTGTGAGATCTCTTAATAATATAATGTGGTTTGAAATCGCCTGCCATTCCCAGAGCATCACTCACTGACAAGAACGTTTTCGTCCTGTTTGTTGGTCCCTGCCTATTGGAATCATTTTAAGGACCTTCATTTCCAGTTTGCATTTCATGTTTACGCTAACATAGTTCTGCCAAATGATGGCTGTCATAGTCCTAGTAAAGATGACCGATTAATTCGTTTTTGTCCAGATCAATAATCCACAACAATATATTTTGTAATTGCACTATATGGAAGTTTTCTAAATTTGTTGACAGTCCTCAGTTGTGTGTATAGTTTTATGACACTGAACATGCACTTTTGCTTGTATAAGTAATGCCTTTTTGTAAACTTTACTGTGAAGATGTTTTGAAAAAAATTAAATATTTGCAAAATTAAAATTAAGCAATAGGAATGTTTTCATTGTTGAGTTTGGCCTCTTGATACTGAAATCTGAAGATCAATCCCATTATAAATACTAAAACAAGAGAAATGAAGCATTTTAAAGCAGCTTCAAAGTGTTACAGTTTGTTCAATGTTTGTGGTTAAAGTAAATTATCATATTTCTTAAATGGACTAAATTGAATTGGGCAAGAGGATGTTTATCCATTCTAAAGCAAGTTGAGTCTAAATCTAAAGGTAACACTTCACTTGAAAAATTGTGTACTGTATATTTAACATGTAATAACGTTAAAATGAAAACGTTAATTGCACTGTGGCACAATGCATAAAAGAAGCCAAGTCTATGTGACAAAAATCCCTGTTCGTATACAAATTAAATCTCACTTCCACACGAAGAAGATACGAAATAAAGCAAACCGTCTATTCGACGAGCACTCCTGCCGTTTTACTCAATTACACAAATGCATCACGTACACGACACCGTATTCTACAGGTCCTTTCCACGACAAGTCCAAGCTAAAGTCAAATCCGAATCTGCGTCACGCGTCTGTACTAGAAACGATAACCTATAGTCATTTCACGTGTTTTATTATGTGACAGTCGCGTTTGGTTAAATATACAACAGTGATATCGCTTTCTTTTGAAATCCCTGTCTGTTTCACATCTAGTCCTGTTGTGATTGTGATGCTTTTATAATCCGGTATTTCACCCTGCGCGCGCGCGTGCCAACGACACAAACGCTTTTACTCAACTCATCATCAGGAGGACAAAAGCTCCACACGTTTCATGAGATGGATGCGGCGGACATCACAGATCTTCTTCCTGGTTGTTGCACGCGCGCGTGAATCTTTTTTGTTTTTTTTTTGTTTTTAACGCGCGCGTGAATCTACTCGCATGGACCGTTAAACGTGACGTCAGGTGACTCGCGCCTTAAAATGCTGCTCCTCAACATACAAGAAGGTAACGATGCACCTACAACACTATACGCGAAAAGCTCGGGCCTGTTTAGCGTTTATCGGGCCAAAAAGAGACGCGCCTTACGCGCGCGTGGAAAGAAAACTTGAAATGAGAGAAATGCCCAGATGCCTGTTTAATATGAGTGTTATTTCGAAAGCAACGGTTATATTCACACTCAAATACGTGACCTGTAATCAATAAATACATTCAAACTATTGCATGATTAATATTATATGCGAGATATATATATATATATATATAGATGATTTATATATATATATATATATATATATATATATATATATATATATATATATATATTAAAAATTAAGATAGATCGATCGATAGATCCTTTTAGATCAACGTGTGATAAAAATAACATGGTATTATGTTAATTTCAATACGATATTAATACGATGTTTTGTGTTGTTTGAGCTTGTATTTCACTCTTGGTTTAGCTGATTGTTAGTAATAATAATATGATGATGATGATGATGATGATGATGATGATGATGATGATGATTCTCACGTTCAGACTCGGTGTGTGTCCGGACACTGTGGGGAGTTTGTCTTCTTCACAGACCTTTCATCCGCATTTCACAAACCCTCGGACCTTTAATTGCTCAACTGTGATGTTCACTGACAGTCTCTGATGTCAACATCTCCTCACAGAATCAGCTCGAGCGTGGAAGCTGAAGGTAAATTGTTGTCTGCAGTGCAAATCACGCTTCCTTTTTCTGTAGTTTTCAACAGGACGTTCTGTGGTTTTAAACGGAGCCAATTTAACAAAAATGATCACAGCTTTTTTAGATATCATTAATTTTTTTTTAGATATCATTAGATGTCTGATGATTTTTTTTGTTGTTGTTCTGTTTAAAAGCACTTTTGAAATACAGTATGACGATTTGAATACACTTTAATTTTCATATAATTGTGTCCGTAAATATAAACACACTCACTCACACACACACACACACACACACACACACACACACACACACACACACACACACACACACATGTATGTATAGTACATATATATTTATAAATACTTCAAGCTAATTGATATGATATATTTTATCATAGTTAGTTAAAGATTATATTTATATTGTATATTTTTATACATAATTATTATACATATTAAATGACATACAGTATTTTTTTAAACATCTGAGTTTTATATAGGTAAATTTAAAATGTTCCTCTTGTGTAAGTCGTATTATAAATTTTGCTAATGGAAAGTCTAGCAGCAGGGAGGTACACAAATAGTATTCATTTTTCCATTTGTATTATATTTATTAAGATTCATTTTATTAACACAAGAGATGGTGAGAGTGGCGGTTTTGTTCCGAACGTTTATTCCAGTTCCAAAATCAAGTTCAAATCAAATAAAAAATCTAATTAAGTTTTCTATTCAGATTAAATGTATACATACTGTATATGTATTTTCCGTTACAATTGACATATGATACATTTTGCCCTTTTTAGCAGCTGCATTAAAAACTTCCGTTTATGTTGAAATTTTCGGTCAGTTACATCATTCCCCACAATTTTTCGACACATAATGCTTTACTGCTAATGATCGAATCGAGACTAAACAAATGTATTCATTTAAATGTCTATGCAAATTTACCTGGTGAGAAACTGTCAAGTCGGGTGAAAATCCGGTTTGAACACAATATTTGCTTTAGCATCAGTCATAGTTTGGTTTGGTAAGAGCGGGTAAGGTCAAGGACACGTGTTATTCTTGGTGTTTTCTTCTAGATCACGTGACAAAAGAGAGATCATGTGCTTTTTACCTAGTTAAGCCTTTAGTGGTCCAAAACAGGGGTGTTCGACTTGACCCCTGGTGACCTCTGATGGAGCCCAACACTTCAGTATGTGATGGTGATAAGAGGTTTTATCGACTGTCTCAGTTTACACTTTAATGTATTTTAAATTGTGCATTGCTAGACATTTTGGCCATTTGCTCTCAATTAAAACGACCCTTTTCGGCCAGTGGGAGAAGAATTGGAGAAACACCTCTGCATTCTTCTGTAAAAACAGGCTTTGTCTTTTACACACGTTGCTTGCTTTAACATGACGCACTTTAGTTTACAATAAAGTAAATTGTTTGTACTAAACTACTTTGTACTCGAAACTTTTTGAAACATGTGCAGTGGAGCAAAACGTGAATAAAGAACATTCCTGCGACATGAGCTTGATATTCACACTAGTCATTTAACGTAAGACGAAAACAAACATCTACTTCCCAATTCATATTTGTTGATCTTGTGGTGGTGGAAGTTTCTTGTTGTTCCGGCCCAGAAGTGACTCAGCGGTTCATGCGCCACCTCGCGGTGAACAAGCGCTACTGCGTTAATAAAGCTAACGGACCAGCGAGGGGGCGGGGCTTCGGCTCGTGACGTACATGAAAAACACCTCGACAATTGGACTCTTTTGAAACGTCAAATCGATTCAAATACAACGCGTTACTTTACAACACGCCCACCGCCGCCCTCGCCCAATTTAAACAACAACATAAACAAGAGAGAAACACACTGAATGTGAGGATTTGTTACTAATGCAAAAGTGCTAATCTGTTTTTATCCTAAAGCGTTGTGTGTTTTAATGACTAAATATGGAAGCTGATACAGCAGAAGCAGTACAGTAATAAAAACACTAAAAATCGTCTATTATTATGGTCTTGTGTTTACGAAATGTGTCGTTTGTGTAACTATCCGTAATGGGGTAAAACTGTATCTTCCTTTGGTGTTTTTTTCTCATCCAAAAGTGAGAAAGACAAATCGCTGTTGTTGTGATGTATTTCACCTCATCCGGCCTGTAAGTCCCGCAAAAGCGTCTGAATCGGCCGCTGAACGTGATTCTTCAGACCGAACAGTCGATTGTTTTTGTCCCTGGTTTCACAACATCGGCAAATTCGCTTGTTTGACGTGGAAAGCCGCTGGTTCACGAGTCACGACACGACACGACGTTGAAGTTTACTCGAACTTTACCTACTTGCGTATTCGAAACTTGCTGACACCGTGTGGCGAAGAAAGGAATTACACGCTTAAAGATTTATTCTTAAAACTAGCTTATATAAAACGTATGCACACGAATAAATGCATGCGCGTAAAATAAATATATATATAAAAATTTTCAAATAAATATATGCACTTATTTTTTAAAATTTGTATACAAAAAAAAACAAAAGAAGACAGAGAAGTCACAAAAAAAACCAAGCAAAAGGGACCCACCTTATTAGCATAAATAAATACATAATACATAAATAAATGCTTTGGGGAAATTATACATAAATATATATATATATATATATATATATATTTAAAAAAAATCTGATAAATATATGCACTTATTTTTAAAACATAGTATACAAAACAAAAAACAAACAAAATGACATAGAGAAGTCACTAAAAAAAAACAAGCAAAAGGGACCCACCTTATTAGCATAAATTCTATTTATTTGCCTGTTTTAATTACAGATGCATAATTTGATTTGCACATACATCTCCTCATGTATATATTCATCCGTAGACACACACACACACACACACACACACCAGCGTCGGTCCACCTGGATGGTGCGTCAGGCCGGGACGTCCCGCCAAAGCCTGGTCCGGTCTAAGGCAGTGGAGCTCCACGGTGAACGGAGAGGCCGAAAAACCACAAAAACTGTGCAAAACAGGTGAGGGACGCTGCGAAAAATAGCCACGCGCAGACTCACACACAATCCTCAATAGCAGCCGAGTTTCTTTTCTTTTCTTTTCTTTTCTTTTTTGAGTTTCAGGCGCACTTGATATCACAAACATGTAGGTGGTCGGTCACTTCACGTGTGTAGAAATCTGCAAGTAAGAAAAATAGAGACTCCGGTTCTTCTATCTTCTCTTGTGCTTTCATGGGACGGGGGCGGGGCAGGGGGCGGGGCTGTCGGGAAAAATAAAGCGACTTAAAAAAAAAAAACAACACACACACATCAAGCTACTGATCCAGATGCGGTCTGTCATGAACATCTGGCCTGTGAGATTCTAAAAACAAACACAAAAGCTCTTGAACTACGTTTCATTGCACGGTGAACGTTACAGTCAAACACGGAAGGAGATTCTCCTCATCTAGAACACACTCGGCCTGACCTCTGTGACCTCTGTGACCCCCGTGACCTCTCTAAGCAGGGGAGAAGCCCGTGATTGGCAAAGCAAAGCGTCACGTGACCCGAATCATTCCTGCGCGGAAGGTCAGAAGAAAGAAAGCAAACTCTAATGGTTAAATAGGGTTAAATAAAAGTGATTCGCTCTTTCCGCTAAAAGTGCAAAGTTCCGTCTGTGTGTGTGCCTGTGTGGGCGTGGCCAGGTGGTCAGGTGGTCTCGTAGGAGGAGAGCAGGGCGGCGTCCACGGGCTCCATGCAGGAGGGGCAGGTGAAGGATCTCATCAGCCAGTCGTCGATGCAGTGCAGGTGGTAGATGTGCATGCAGGGCAGGAACCGGATGGGCTCGCCGAACACAAAGTCCATCATGCAGATCACACACCTGCACACACACACACACAAGCTACTTGAGTAAATGCACGCGGTTACTTTACTTAAGTAGGTTTTTGGCTACTTCGTACTTGCAGTGAGTATCAATAACAGAAGCAACTTTTACTCTCTACTCCACTGCATTTGTGATTGAGTAGCTGTACTTTTCACTCCACTACATTTGAACGAACACTTACTGTCACTCGTTACATTTTGATTGTGCGCGACAAACCGTAATCGATTGTTTTTGTTCATTTCTTGGGTGAACGAGGTGATTTGTCGTCTGCTGAAGATACTGGAAGCTGATTGTGAATTAGAAACCACATGAACGCGACTTAGAGACGTGAATATTTACCAGGATTTTATTGTATAGGATTTATTTTATTTATGTTGCACATAAATGGTAAACAAATGGTAGTTTATTAGACTGCGATTAGACTCCACAATTTAAATTGAAACTGGTGACTGTTTGTTTGTTTGTTTATGATGATGTGTGCAGTGTGTTATTGTTTGTTTGTTTACATAAATGTGTTCCAGCTGTTGTGACGTGACATTTCCCCGCTGTGGGACCAATAAAGGCTTCTTGAATAGTTTTTTTGAATATGTTTGGATCTTGTGAAGAGTCTCACTCTCGGATCTTCTTCTCGCTGGCGTGGCTGCCCGGGTCGTACACTCCTCGGGGAAGGTGCTGGATGAGGCCGATCCTCTGGGCGATGCGCACCTGCTCCTCCTCGGTCAGCTGCGTGGCCAGACGGGCCTGACTGGGCGTGGGGTGGTACACGGGCACGTGGATCTGCTCCTGAACACACACAACACACACCAGTCTATCACGCTCTGCACACCGTTAACCTTCCTCGAGTCACTTTTTAAATATTTTACTCACTTCTACGTTATTGGAATGTACTTTTATCTTGGAAATGCTGCATTTCATTTATTTATTCGTTTGAATATTTTTTTATATTTATATGTTTATGTACATGACAAATAATAACAACAACATAAAAGCCACATAATAATAATAATAATAATAGTACGATCAAAATGTTCATTTCGACAATACATGTTTGAAAGGGAGTAGAAAGAAGTGCAATGTTGTATTTTATATTTTATATTTATTGTTATTATGGTCTTTCTTCTACTCTTTATCTTTTTATTGTATTTCCCTTTGCACATTTTGCTGTATCTCCCCCATCCCTGTGTTTAAATGCTGGAACGATCAAAAACACATTTCACTACATGTTGTACCACGTATATTATGTATGTGACAAATAAAATGGACTTTTGAGAAGCTGAAGCAAACTTTCAGTGAGTGACTGCAGTGTTTTACTGAGTCGCCTCCACTAGGGGGAGATCTAACACTCTGAAGATGTGGGAAGGATGTGAAGGAACAAATGATGAACAGTACATAGAAAAGATGTAGACAAACTAAAAAAAACCGAGACAGATAGATGAAGGACGTATCTCACTTTGTATTATATTTATTGAGATTAACACAAATTTACGTGGTTTTCTTGTTTTGACTGAGTTTCCAGTTACAGTTTCAGTCTGAGAAATGTCAGTTCTAGCAGCCATATTAGGAAATGTCACAGAAATAAAGAAAAATTCCAAGTATATGTTGTAAAATAATTAAGTAAAAAATAGAGTCAAAGAAAATGCCTGAAACAAGAACAAACTGAGGTTGTGTGTGTGTGTGTGTGTGTGTGTGTGTGTGTGTGTGTGTGTGTGTGTGTGTGTGTGTGACTGAAGCAGTGTTTCACTACTAACACTCTCTAGTTTTCACTATATAACCAGTAGAGAAGAAGAGAATCACTATATTTTCCTCCACGATTCAAGATCCCGATTCTTTTGTTGTTGTAAATATTTCCCCCTCAAAATCAGGTCGTCAAAGAGCAATACATTAACCCATCTTAATCTTTGCTTTAAATATAAACACATGGAATGAAAAATAATGTAAGGTAAAAAAAAAAAAAAAAAAAGTATTGTAAAAAGAGTTTTGTAAAAGTGTATAGTAAAAAAAATAAATGAATCACTAACAAAACGTAATAAAAATAATCATTGCGATGTACAGTATTATGTACAGTAGAAGACACAAGCACTTTTGAAACACTTATCAAACACTTGTGTATTCTAATCTGCAGTAATAATGACTTTGTAGGCGGGGCTAATCGTTGTGCCCTCAGCTGCAGATTTTAGCTGCGTGTGGTTCGCGTCCACCATTAAAAACACCACAGAAGTAAAGCAGGATCATCTTTCCCTCATGATATTTAAATTATTTTTGCACAACTTCCTTATTCCAGGCTAGTGATGATTCAGGAGTAGGACACTGAAACAGCGGAGCCTTCTGATTGGCTGCTGCAGTCTTGATGTTCAGCTCCACTAACAGAGAATTACGCTCATTAACACAACACACTATTCTGGCCAGTTTGCTTTGCTTTTACAAACATCCTTGTTTTATAAATACACATAAACATGTTTGTGTTAATAACAGCGGAGATGGAGTGATTCTGATTGGTGCCATGTTGTTTATCTTTAAATGTTATTTTGATCACAAATGTTTACATGTTTTGTTATAGTGTTTGTTAATTGCGGTTTACAAACATTTCCTCAGAGAAAAACACAAAATTCTGAAATCTGTCTCCACCCAAGTTGTTTAATGATTTATTAATGATGATGTTACCATGTTAACCTCATAGTGTTATTGTAATTATTATTATTATTATTAATACGATATATCTTAATGTACATATTAATACGACATATTATTCATTAATACGATATAATTTTGTGTTTTTGGGCGTTTAATGCTTCGGAAACGTAAAACTGTCCCCATTTAAAAAATATATTCAACAACATTTAATAATTCACTCCTTTTAATTAGTTTAATTCCATTCGGGAAATGGAAATTTAAGCAGGAAACCGTATCGGCCGCGTCTGACCCGACACAAACTCCAGTTTCACTCTGAAAGCCGACAAGGCCGCGACCCCGTGACCCCTACAGGAGGTCCGGCTTCTGATTGGCTCAGAGAGGGAGGAGCGGGTGTGGCCCGGTTCTTCCTCAGTACTGGACAGGTCCTCATCATCATCATCATCTTCTGAGCTCGTCTCTAAACCTCACGCTTCAAACAAACCATATTTACACAAGCCGGGAAAGCCGTGTTTCTGCATTCCGCAGTGCTGATGTCATCAGATCAGGACACGCCTCAGCTCACTTCACAGACTAATGGATTCAGAGGAGGCGTCTGACTTCTGGAGCAATATAAAGGTGTTTCGCTGTGAAGTTTATTAGCTATTAGATGTAGAGAAGATGGTCAGGAACATAACTGAGGGTCAAGTTCAAGTTCATTCACCTTTCAATATACACGTATTGTTGTTTTGTGTCTATTGAACTGGCTTTAATCTGCATTGTAAGTTTTTGAAGGACTATCTGGCATAAACGTCTAACTTTTACGTGCGAGTCGCTGCGATAAACAGTTGCCGACCGAGTTTATACTTTGAGTTTCCCAGACTAATTTGGCTCCTTTTTAACAACGTTTTATCTATAAAGTCTCATGAAACTGCGAGACTTTTTATTTTCCCGATACAAATGCAAAAATGTAAAAGTCGACCTATGTTTCAACAATAAAACAAATGCTGGTGCTCATCTCGACCTATTTGTCCTACATTAGTGCAACACTTTACACTTGATCTTCTTAATCTGGTCTTTTCACAGAGATTATATTTAAGAGCGGGGTTTTGGGTTGACTTTTACAGACTTAAAGAAGAAGAGTTAAACATTGCAAAATAAAAATTTTTTAACCCTTCTGCATTTAAATTGATGTTATATTGATGTTGTTTTTATCTTTACACATATAATGACTCGTTGAGTCAGTCAATGGCAATGAATAGTTTATTAGTGACTGGCGCGGGAAAAATAGATATCCACCTCTACTTCTGTACTAGATTATTGTTCTGTTACACTGCTAAGTATAGAAATAAGTATAGAATATTAAATATCATTTAATTAATATATTATTATATTATATATTGGCCATTAATATAATATTTAATATAATTTTCTGGTTACTGTCGTTGTCACTCCTGATCAGACGAAGCATTTAGCAGCGAACAGAAGCTTTAATGTGTGAAACCAAGCAAGATCAAAGAGTCTGAGGTGATTCGCTCTCAATAGCGGAGCAGAACCTTCTATTGATGTGAATCAGAGAGTGTTCCTCAGCTGACAGGAACTAATGCTGCTGCTGAGAACATCTACAGGAGCTTCATGATGCCGACGATCCCAATGATCTCCAACTGAACCAGCAGAACTTTACACTGAAGATCGTTCAACCTGCCAGGTGTGTGCGTACTCACGAGAGGCCACGCCCACATTACACACCATATCACAGAACGCCATCAGCGTCTGAGGAGTCACTACTGCTCATCAATCCATCCACAGTTCATGACATGAAGCTCCTTCTGAACTCTCACATCAGAGGACAATAGATCAGACGCACACTTCTAAGAAACGAACAGAAAGGCTTCACGTTTCCGGTTTGGTTTTATCCCAACCTTCACATTTCTGCTCTAAACTAGTGGCGAAAGAACGCAAAAACCGAACAAATCCATAAAACATGTCAAAAAAAAAAACACACGTGGAGCCTTTTCTGATAATAATCTGACTCCATTCTTGAGCGGAGGAATCCTGAAGGAGTGAAACGCAATCCACGTCTTCAAATAAGCCACTAAAGCGGTTAAAGAGCGAGGCTAGTGTTGGTTCCACAGACACAGACGAGCCTGAGACCAGAGCCAGAACACGTCAGGCCTTCTTGGCAAGACACGCAGGAATGTGCTGAGATGGAGAATGATTGGAGTTCTCCACGGGTTTGTTTTCTTCTCTCTGGCCAGCTGGACAGACTCTGAACATTCCAACCAAAGGTGGGCGGAGCTTAGATCTCCAGAGCTTCACAAGATCCTTCAGCAACACCTGAGAGATGATCAGCGTCCACCTCCAGAGCTTCCGAACCTTCACAAGATCCTTCAGCACCTGAGAGATGATCAGCGTCCACCCCCAGAGCTTCACAAGATCCTTCAGCACCTGAGAGATGATCAGCGTCCACCTCCAGAGCTTCCGAACCTTCACAAGATCCTTCAGCACCTGAGAGATGATCAGCGTCCACCCCCAGAGCTTCACAAGATCCTTCAGCACCTGAGAGATGATCAGCGTCCACCTCCAGAGCTTCCAGACCTTCAAAAGATCCTTCAGCAACACCTGAGAGATGATCAGCGTCCACCTCCAGAGCTTCCAGACCATCACAAGATCCTTCAGCAACACCTGAGAGATGTTCAGCGTCCACCTCCAGGGATTCTGTAGATTCCAGGTGTTGGAGCTGGAAGTCTTTGTTCCTGAAGACGTCTGATGGAAAAATCTGACCTCTACTGATAGCACCATCACGGCCGAGAAAGGCTTCCTAAGCAGGGTTGTTCAAGCCAAACGAGTAACGGTTGACCTTCTTCTGGCTTATCAGGAAGGTTCTAGATAAGTGTGTGGAGGAGGAAGCGAGTCAGAGTTTGATCAGCTGATAAAGGACACCCTCAGCACATCCTCAAACACCGTGACTCAACAGAACATTCTTACAGTCTGGAGGCTTTTAATCCCAAAATAGCTGCGGTGCTTCCACCGAGAAGATCTGAGGTGAATCGCTTCAATTATGAATGAATCAAGAACCAGTTGAGTCAAGTGGATGAATCTACAGTAAACAGAGTCACTGGACGTTTCTGTGTACAGATCATATTTTTAATACTACTTTCGTGTTTTTAGGACTACCTTTTCTATACTTTTTTCACCTTCTTGGTGTTTCCTTTGCACATTTTGAATAGCATTTTATCTACTCCGTTTTATCGTTTTTCTATTCTTTATCTTTTTATTGTATTTCCCTTTGCACATTTTGTTGTATCTCCTCCATCTCTAGGTTTTAAGCTGGAACGACCAAAAAACACATTTCACTACATGTATGTACTACGTATAATTTGTATGCGACAAATAAACTTTTCATTTGTCTTAAATTTGTGTACGTACACAGCACATACAGTGAGTGTAGGAGTATATGTATGTGTGTACATTTATACTTTCTTTTTTCTAACTTTTTATTTCCAATTAATGTTTGTAAATCAAGGGGTGTTTTCGAGAGGGAATGAAGAATTTCTGATTCTGATTGAACAATGCTGTGATTCCCAACCCGGAATATTGATGGTTTCGTGATGAATCACGTGGGTTCACACCTAGCTAAACACAGAGAAAAGCCCCATCTGCTGAGTGAGTGTGACGTCATCGTAAACAATAGGTGACGTGATGTCCGGGATATGTTTATTACATATTACCGAATGTTACTCTACATACGAGGCTCATGGTGTGTGTGTGTGTGTGTGTGTGTGTGTGTGTGTGTGTGTGTGTGTGTGTGTGTGTGGAAACACTAGCCGGGAAAACAACATCTCTATGACGTCACAGTAGCCTCAAGAGTGAGAATTGTTACGTCTGCCGCGATAAAAGCGTCGAACTGACACGACAGAAGTGAAGTGAAGAAACTGACGTCGAACAAAGAGGATTTAGCCTCTAAACAGACGGAGCTTCGGCTTTACTTCCGCATATTAGCGTCATCAACCTGCGTAAATCACCCCGAGATGATGATGATGATGATGATGATGCTGATGACAACACCAGACAGGGAAACGACACACAGGTAAAGTCCCGTTACCTGATAGGGAGGCGGCGGCTCCTGGTCCGGGTCACCGAAGCTCGCCCGGTCGGACTGGGACTCGTGGAGCAGGGAAATATCATCCGAAGTGGGAGATTTCAGACAATTGCCCATGTCCTTCCCACACGAGCTCAAGCCTCCTCAGCGTGCGCTTAAGCGGAGTGCGTGCGGATCGATCATTCAAAACAAACCATCGACACACAAAGAGCCTGAAGAGACGCCGCGCTTTCCCGCTTGGATTGACACACGGCCGCTCTTAACGCGCCACACGCGTGTATATCCACTTCCGGTTGTCCTTTCCTCGTTTATTGTGTGTTATTTTCCCCTCAGCGGTTTAAACCAGTTCCACAATATCAAGTGTGCGCGCGCCCTCAATGGCGACTCGGGCAGTGTTGCCTCTCTGGCAGTAAGTCCAAGTCCCGCCTTTCCGTTCGATGGACCAATCAGGGCAGAGCGTCGTTAGCGAGCGCGCTCTCAGTGGCTGTCGGGTGGCCAATCAGAGAGCCGAGGAGAACGCCGACAACAGGGGGTTTAAAGCCTGTAAACTTGACCGCATTAGGCCGATTTAAAGCGACAGTTCGCCACAAAAACAAAGAATCCTCGCTCGTTTCCATTTGTGTTAATTTCCCACTTTCGAATGAAGGAAACGAGTTTGGCGATCAAACGTAACAACGTCTTGTTCTAATCGTGTGGTTCCGTTAAGCGTGTAGTTTAAGGCTGGAGTCTAAATGACGTCGATCATTGTCTTGCGATGACGTCATCTCCCCTAATATTCGTTTGGACTTGCTCGCAGAACCACATTAATGATTAATAATCAGACTTGATCGTGGTCAATAGTCCATGTGGATTTAACCGGCTGTGTAACGTTTACTGGATCTTGTTATTTGTACATAAGTTAACTGCGGTGTTATAACAAAAGTCGATAAACAAAAGTTGTTTTATTGACACACATAGAATAGATAAAATGTCCTCATGTGCCCTCAACTCTGATTTACAGTACAAAAGTTCCTCAGCCTATAAAGAAAAGACAACATTTGTGGATAATATTACAGTACGTCGTTTAATTAGATTGATTGAGAAAATGCAAGTACAGTATTTACAGGAATGTGTTTACACACAGTGGCCATAAACCCAACACTCTGTAAACACCATATAATAAAAAACACAAATCATCTCCAATCAGTTTCCTCTGGTCATTCCACCTTTGGGACTTTGTAGTATCTTGTAATTCGTTTTTTTTTTCTCCAGTGTGTGAAATCTAAAATCTAATAAGGTGTTTAAATTAGTCGCTCCGAATGTTAGAAACAGAAAGGCGAAATTCCCGGACAAACACGTGATTGCAACGTCACGTACTGATTTCTTTTCCTTGGTTTTAATCAGACTTTGGCGAATCTCATGAAACAGATCATTGAAAAAAGAAAACAACTAAAGAACTCATCAGGAAAGAACAGATAAAACATGTATAAATAACACCACCTTCAGCTGTGGCTGAAGCACACAATACGCAGAGAGGCTCTGTAAACCGGCATCGATGTCGCAAAGAAAAGCAGAAATGCAAGAAAAAGTCAGGAAAGACTCGCTTGTTTGAGCTCAAGTACGATCTGGATCAAGTCCGCGTGTAGAAGACATTCCCGAAAGTCACATTCAACTGTCCACTTTAAAAGGTGTCACTATGATAAATAAATAAAGAATAGGCAGATTAACTAAAACCACCGAAAAACCTCTAGTGCACATAAAAAATCTTTTTTTTTGTCTTTACGCAAACAAATTGCATGAAAATATGAATTAGGTGCCGGAATAAAATCGTCATAAACCACACTGGAGGACAGAACGTGTGGAATCAGATTAGTGCCAAAATTATAAAAAGCTAATTTCTAAAGAAACAAAAACGGTCTACTACACCACCACAATAATTTAGCAAAATTGTGCGGAAATAATAGCACTTTAATCACAGTTTATTCTGTACTATAAATAAAACAAATGACACGGCGTACGCTGGCTGAACTCCTCTGCCGATCACATTCTCACCGGCCAATCAGAGTAAGCTCCGCCCCCACGTGAAGCTCAAGTTAAAAAGCAAAATAAAGCGAGAAAAAAAGTTTCAAACGAAAACGTGACGATTGCAAGCAAAACTAAAAACACCAAACGTAAATGTGGAGCATTTCCGTTAGTTTCTAGGAAATTGACGTTTGATCGTTTTGCCACTGATCTGATTCCACAAGAACTCGACCTGAGAGCGAGAGCAGCCGAGACACACCACAATCCCTACGGACACTTCAGGTTTCTGTTTCACGTCTGTGTTTCGAACAATCTCTGTCATGATTGATAAACCATGAATGAACATCTCCGTGTGTTGACCTTCCCGACCTCCATCATCTCCGAGCAGGACTCCACACAGATTTGACCCCGGATGACCTTGTGCTTCAGGGAGGTCAACAGAGGTCAAGGGCCGTGTTCTCCGCTCCCCAGCGTTCCTCGGGCCTTGTGAAGAGCGGCCTGGATCCGGAAGTGTGTGCGCGACTCCATGGAGTAGTTCTTGTAGTTTTGCCTGGTGAGGAGGAGCAGACGTGTGATTGGAGGAGCATCGCCGTGTGACCACAGCAGGTCTTACTTGGCGGCCTCCAGATGCCCGATGGCCTCGTCCACGCGACCCTGGTCCAGACACAGCAAGCCGTGCTCCAGGAGAGCGTTGGGCACCAGGTAGTGGTCAAACTTGATCTGACTCTCGCTGTGGAAGCCAGAAGAGAACGCGCGACTGAAAACGCTGCTCTCGTGTGGTGTAGAGAGTACTGGACAGCCATACTTGAGTAAAAGTACAGATACTTTCACATTTCACTTTTTTCAATTTCACTTTCAAAAAACATTTTCAAAAACGTACTTTTCAAATTTTCAAAAAAACGAGTCAAAGTAGCAAAGTATCCAATTTTACTTGAGTAAATTCTTAAGTTCTTAAACAAAGTAGCAAAATATCCCATTGTACTTGAGTAAATTCTTAAGTTCTTAGACTCAAGAACTTAAGTAAATTCTTAAGTTCTTAAATTCCTTTTAAGAGGAATTACTTTTAATTGCATTTACTTGTTCCTAGCCTCCTTTGGTTGTTATTACGCTTTAAAACAAAGGGAGTTTCTGATTTTACAGTTGGTTTTTTCTACCTTTTTTTACATGTGTAAATTTAAATTCACCATTAGACCATGAAAAGAGATGTAATGTTCGAGTCTTTTTTTAACAGGCTGAAGTTTTCATTCAAAAAATTACTGTTAGGAAGTATTTTATTTGTACTCACTATACGTACATGTAAAAAAAATATGAAAACAAACTCTATTGTTTTCTAATACATCAACGAAATTTTGCCTCAATGTTTTTAAAAAATGGTAGAACAAAGTAGATTTGTCAAAAAGTCAGTCTCAATCACTTATGATGCGCAAAGAAAAGTACCGGTAGATAGAAAATAAAACTTGATTAGTAAATTATATATTGCACAATCACCATGTAATAAGTAACAATAAGTGTCCGTTCAAATGTAGTGGAGTGAAAAGTACAGCTACTCAATCAGAAATGCAGTGGAGTAGAGAGTAAAAGTTGCTTACATGTTTGATACTCAGTGCAAGTACGAAGTAGCCAAACACGTACTTAAGTAAAGGAACCAAGTACATTTACTCAAGTGTTGTGAAACGCAAAAACTCCACTGACTTGCAGAGGACGAGAGTGAAGTAATGTTCCGCTTCCTCCGTGTGTCCCAGGTGTTTCAGACAGAGTCCCTTCAGAAGACTGACCACACACTGGTCATCTGTGGTGAAGTCCGTCCCTGGGAGAAACACCACGTTATTGCCTGAAGAGTACCGCACAGCCATACTTGAGTAAAAGTACAGATACTTACTGTCAAAATGACTCCATTACAAGTAACAAGTCACCCATTCCAAAAAGACTTGAGTTAAAGTAGCAAAGTATCCAATTTTACAAGAACTTAAGTATTAAGAAGTATTTTATTCGTACTCAATATAGGCCCCAAAAAAAAGAAATGTGAAACTATTGTTTTATAATACAGAAACAGAAATCAACCTCAATGTTTGAAAAATGTTAAAACATGGAGAGTCAGTCTCATTCACTTAAATTTGCAAAATTCTGATTAGTAAATTATATATAATATTATTTGGAGGCCTTTTATTGTCGCGCACAATCAAAATGTAACGAGTAACGTTAAGTGTCTGTTCAAATGTAGTGGAGTGAAAAGTACAGCTACTCAATCACAAATGCAGTGGAGTAGAGAGTAAAAGTTGCTTCTATTTGTGATACTCGGTGCAAGTACGAAGTAGCCAAAAACATACTTAAGTAAAGTAACGAAGTACATTTACTCAAGTACCTCACACCCCTGCCTTTCACACACACACACACACACACACACACACTGGGCTTTTACTTGGATGCTCCTCCAGCTTCTCCTGAGCTTCATCCAGTGTCTTCAGCATAGCCTCCGTCAGGTCCTTGTGCTTCCCGATCACCGTGTAGCCGTTCCAGATGTACATCATCTCCTGTGGAGCAAACACCTTCTCAATGAGACGCGAGCGCTGAAGGAGTCGCAGGTGTTTCCTCGCCTCGCTCACGTGCCGCAGGACAATACAAGCAAACAGGAAGAGACTTTATAGATGCAGTAGGTCCATGAACACACATTCATCATATATTTATATTACAGTCTGTATATATAAAGAGAGAAAGAGAGAGAGAGAGAGAGAGAGAAAGAGAGAGAGAGAGAGAGAGAGAGAGAGAGAGAGAGAGAGAGAGAGAAACAAAACTTTACAACACTTTACAACACTTGTGTCACTTTTTAGTCACCACTTCAATCGAGTCACTTTTGTAGATTTGTCTTCGACTCACTTCGGCGTTTCAGTTGTACTTTTTTTATCTGTGAATTTTTGTATTTTATTCATATTTCATATTTTATCTTCATATCTTGTTTTTATTGTATTTCTATTGTTTTTTAACTTGTATTCTATTGTTCTTCTATTGTTTTTTTTTACTTTGGAATTTCCTTTGCACATTTTGAAAAGCATATTTTATTTTATAGCGTATTTCTATTGTTTTTTTTAACCTTTTTGGTATTTCCTTTGCACATTTTGAATAGCATATTTTATCTTTATACCCTGTTTATCGTTTTCTATTTCTTTATCTTTTTGTTGTATTTCCCCCATCACTAGGTTTAAAGCTGGAACGACCCAAAAACACATTTCACTACATCTTGTACCAAGTATAATTTGTATGTGACAAATACAATTTGAATTTGAATTTTGAGAAAGAGAGAGGGATGGATGATGAAAATCTGTATATGTGCAGCATATAGCCTATAAATTACAAAATAAAAGGAGCAGATAAAGAGAATTACACAACTCCTTTTTTGTCTTTTACAGATTAAATGTTTCTGCTTTTCACACGCTAATCTTAGTCATTATGATTTATCGTGGCCTTTATGATTGTTGCTCGGAATATTTGATAAGATGTTGAAAAACTCCAAATGGAAAAATAAATGAAAAGTTGCTGTTTCAAAGCAAAAAAACAAACAAAGGGTTTCCAGAACTGACCAATGGGGGAGCGGGAAGAGGAATGGGGTTGTCCGCGTTATAGCGCCGCGCTTTCCTGATGGCAAACTTCTCCGTGGGCAACGACTTTCCAGCTATTTTCTGCTTCAGACTCGGAACTTGCCTGAAAACAGTGAAGTTTAAAGATCTTTCACAGAGCCGTATAAAGCCGACAGTGTTCTCCTACCTGAACAAAGCCTCCTGGCTCTCCCCGAGCGGCTGACATTCCTCCCGACTCAGCATGCTGAGGTAAGCACCTTTCATATACGCATACGTGGCCTGCAGAGAAAAGTGTGAGTGTGAGAAAAACCAGAGCAGGTGTGAAAGTGCGCAGTAAACACAAACCGTTTCAACTCTCTCCTCCAGTCAAGATCTCTTCTAAACACACAATACAAGCTGTCCACACTGCAGTGAAAAGGCCAAAGAATCTTGAAATGACACGAAAAAAAAATCTCCTTTTTTCATACAGGATAAATCGACCATCTTAGAATTAAGAGTGAAAGATTCATTTGTTTGTTTCAAGAAAACAGGACTCGTCTTACCAGGGAAACAGTTCTCAACCCATTGCCAGACATTTCTACTTGATTTAAGTCTTTTTTACTCATTTTGTTTTTTATCTTATCAAATGTTTAAAATTAGACGTTTCAAATTGCCATTCCAAGTGCTGGTAGCAAGAAAAAATGTAATTTACATATAATAAGCGGTATAACTGGAATAACCGGTTTGAATATTTCATTTACATACATTTATTTCAGACTCTCAGATGTCGAGATGGACAGAGGAACACGGTGAAAAATAGTGGCGCAAAATCAGAAAGGAGTTTCTCTTGATGGCAAATGTACAGTTATCTTCTTCTACAGACCATCATATTACTCAGAATTTTGAAGAATCTGGAAGAATCTCGACAAGCAAAGCTCAAGGCCAGAAAACCAAGAAAATTGAGGTGTAAGAAGTACCAGACAACCATACTTGAGTACAAGTTAGGATACGTGCTGTATAAGTTACTCCAATACAAGTAAAAAGTCACCACTGTGAAAAAGACTTGAGTCAAAGTAGCAAAGTAGCTAATTTTAAAAGAACTTAAGTATTTTACTCATACTGAATTTAGGCTAAAACAAACAAATAAATGTGAAAAAGCTCTACTAATGGGATTTTATTTTCTAATACAGTAACTAAATTTAACACGTCCATGTTTCAAAGATGGTAAAACCAATTAAAGAACAAAAAGTCAGTCTCAATCAAAGACAAATGTGCAAAATAAATAAATTAAATTCACGTTAGCTTCCAGTATCTTCAGCAGAAGGCAAAATCACTGCGTTCACCAAAGAAATTAACCGCAATAAAAATCGATTGTGGTTCGTTGCGCACAATCAAGATGTAACGAGTAACGATTAGTGTCAATCCAAATGTAGTGGAGTGAAAAGTACAGCTACTCAATCACAAATGCAGTGGAGTAGAGAGTAAAAGTTGCTTATATTTTTGATACTCAGTGCAAGTACGAAGTAGTTGTAAGTAAATAAGTAAGTAAAGTTAAACTTAAGTAAGTAAATTTACTCAACGTAAAACATTTACTCAAGTACTTTACACATCTGGTTCTCAGGTCATGTAATCTATGTTGTATTATCTAAAAAACAAAATGTTGCGTTCTGTTTTTATTCACAATTTGTACAATGTTCCAGCTTTAGAAACCTACGGTATGTTTGTCCAAGTTCAAGTTTATATATATAGTGCTTTTCTTACGTCTAGACCAACGTAAAGTCGCTATACGAATTAGAAAGAGAAATAGTCTTTAAAGAAAAAAAATGTCCATTATATATCTGTGTGCAAAAATTATGGAATACGCAGTATACGTCAGGTAATCTATGTTGTATTATCTAAAAAACAAAATGTTGCGTTCTGGTTTTATTCACAATTGTTACAGTGTTCCAGCTTGTATGTACGGAATCAGTTTATTTAAATAGCGCTTTTCTTACTTCCAGACCAACGCAAAGTCGCTATGCGAATTAGAGAAGAATAGTCTATTAATATATCTGTGCTCAAAAATGATGTAATACAGTATACGCAGGTGTATATGTGTCTCAACTCAACTCAACTATATTTTTTAAAGCCCTTTTTGACAGTTTTGGCTGGACAAACCAGTCTGTGTATATATCATTCTGGCGTGGTTCACCTTGGACCAGGCGTTCTCTTTGCTGAGTAAGTCTGCGTAGATGTAGGCCATCTTCCACTGCCTCTTGTAGGTGTAGCACCACATCAGCTCCCAGTAGCACATGTGATGGAACTGCTTCCACTTCTGCTGCGCTTCACAACACTCCACGAAGCGCTGGATGGCCTGCACGACAGGAAGTGCTCATCATCATCACACGCTCCGTGTTTTAATCCGGCCCGCCCAACTCGTACAAATGCAGTGAAATTCAGATATTTTTTTTCTGTAAACCCGGTTAATCTGTTATAAAGGTTTATTTCATTTTTTTATGTTACACATTTTAAAAAGCGGAATCATAAACACAAAATGTACGTAAAAGAATTGTACCAGTATATTTTTAACATTTATTTTTACATTGTCAGTCTATTGCGTCAGATGCCAAAAATATCAAACTGAAATTTGTGAAAAACAAACTAAAATCTTCATGTGTTGGTTTGAAACTTCTTTTTCCACTTTAGACTTTTTCGTCCATTTTTCTTTTTTTTTTTCGTTCGGACTTCTGGCACAAGCTTCACGTGGGGGCGGCCCTCACTCTGATTGGCTGGTGATAATGTGATTGACAGCGACTGGACCAGGAAGCTCGGTCCCGCCCCTTTGTCAAATGTTAGAACCCAACGTAGCCCGCGAATCGAAAAGTTTGCACACCCCTGATCTAGACGAACCATCACACTCATCTCAGAGACTCACAGCATCCAGATTTCCTTTTATTTCCTCTATTCGGCCGGCGAAAAACAGGAATATGGATCCCTGGAAGACACAGAAGCACAAACCAGTGGCTCATCGACCTGCCCGCCTGTGGGATTGTGGTTCTACCTTTGGATACTTGGTGAGATAAGGACGCAGGAGCTCCTCAGCATCCTTCACGTCTCCTTCTCCCGTACCTGCAGGAAGAACACACACACACACACACACACACACGCGCGCCGTGACTGCAGGAAGTGCGAGACGTTAGAATCTCTCACCTAGAATGAAGCTCATGAAGGTGTGATAGCACAGCAGCAGCATGTTGCACAAGAACGAGCGGAAGGTGTGTTCAGAAGAGCCTTCCTGGAGCTGCTGCAGACCAAAGTCCTGCCACACACACGGGAATCACCACCTCACACTAGTTCCGTGTGCTTTAACGGCGTCAGACGCAATCACGGCCCAGAGCGCTGAACAATACTCACTTTGTTACCAGAAAATCCCACAAATTCCAGCAGCCTCAGCGTCCTTGTGGGCAACAGCGACAGCATCTGAGAGAGGGAATGCCACAAGATTTAAGAGCGTGTCCTGATTTTTAACCCATCACACTGTAAGAGTAAAAGTTAAAGACAAAACGTACCAAATTAAAAGCCCCGACTCCGAGTTTCACGCCTCCTTCAAAATGCGTATGATTGGTGCCGCTTACGAAACTCGGCGAGTTTAAAACATTGTGAAGCTCCCTAAAACAAAACAATTTATTAGTAATACTACTTTATAATGAGAAGACAAAATTGTACATAAAGACGTGGATTTTATATTAATACGTACAAAAAGAAAAATGTAAAGAGCAGCATCAGTTCTTACTTGTAAATTTGATAGCTATTCCTCACTTTCATTCCTCCCTTGATGAAGCTGATCATATTTTCATCCTATATTGATGGGAAACGTCATTAAGTCTCATATATAGGTGTATATCTCTAGAATATAGACGCATCAGACCTGCAGGAAAGTGAGTGCTGCCCTCTGCAGGAGACACTCGGCGTAGCAGACCTCAGCGTGCAGCTCCTCTGCGCACAACAACCGTCACAGAGAGAGAAAACAGTCACGTGACCTGTCATCGGAAGGGTAGCGACACTACACTAGAACGCACGGCTACACAGAGAGTACAACCAACCTTCTGTTAAGCTTTTGCTGTTGAACGAAGATTTCTTACGGTATCTGAAAGACGGAGAAAACATTGGACGAGTCAAGCTTGAGTTACTGCACCGTCCTCGTCTGAGGAAGACCAGCTCAAACACAGAAACTCCCAGGGACGTCGTTGGATTTTAACAAGCATGCTAAAGTCACTAGTCACGTGTGAATGTGTAAATGTGTCACAACAAATCTAAAATCAAAACATGAATCATCTCTCTGATGCTAAAGCGCAAACTACAAGAATTGAATCCATGACGAGTAAACGCCATTTTACATTTACATTATTAACCAGTTCTATTTAATTTGAAAGAAATATGACACTCTATAGCTACTTGGTTACATTTTTTAATCTTATGTCTTTGTCTTAGTCTTAGTGATAATCACAGCCATTTACAACCAGACAATCAAATGAATAAAAAGCAACAATTCTCTCACATATTCACACGTGCGCTTTGAAGCGCCTTACAAATACTCATTATTATTATTATTATATTATATTATATTATATCATATCATATCATATCATATCATATCATATCATATCATATCATATATTATTATTATGTGCCAAAATTCAGACCATTGAGATTTCAAACGAGAATTTCCCCATGTGACCTAATCACAGTAGTAGTTAGTAGTGTGACGGTGAAGTTTAAAGTTCAAGTTCTGAGCATTTGTAACGATTATGAAATTTGGCGACGGTTATGAAAAGACAAAGACAAAGAGCAGTGAGCAAGCACATGTGCGACAGTGGCCAGGTAAAAAAAACCCTCTCTAACGAGGAAAAACAAACCCAAAAGAAAGAAAGAAAAACTGTAATGCTACGCCGCTTTTGAAATGTTACGTAAAAGTAAAGTTCAAACGTGGCCCCGCCCTACAAACAAAAGCACTTGTGTGTGTGTGTGTGTGTGTGTGTGTGTGTGTGTGTGTGTGACGTGGCACCGAGATTCTCACACACACCCAACAAAGTGTGTCACTGGCCTCTGAAATTCCTCCGCCATCTGGGAACGCTGGGATGAGCCGCACATCCCAGATGGCGTCACCAGTGACATAAGAGGAGCCTGAACATAGTGTGTGAGCGCTAATAGTTGCATGTGGGGCTAAAGAAAGCCTGCGCAAACACACACACACACACACATTAGAATATAAATCAGGGGTGTAAAGAGTACCGCACAGACATACTTGAGTAAAACTACAGATACTTGCTGTAAAAATTACTCCAATACAAGTGACAAGTCACCCATTTCAAAAAGACTTGAGTCAAAGTCCAATTTTAAAAGAACTTAAGTATTAAGAAGTATTTTTATTCGTGCTCAATATAGGCCCAAAAAAAAAAGAAATGTGAGAAACAAACTATTGTTTTCCAAGACAGAAACAGAATTTAACCTCAATGTTTGAAAACTGGTAGAACAAAGTAGATAAAAAGAACAAAAAGTCAGTCTCAATCACTTCAATTTGCGAGTAGATATAAAATAAAGTGATTAATCTGATTAGTAAATTATATATTATATGTATTATATAAAGTTATATATTATATAATACTATTTGTAAAACACATTTTTACGCCCCTAATTCACGTTCTTGTGGTTTCTAATTCACAAACAGCCTCCATTACCTTCAGCAGCCTAAAGATGGCGATATTCACCTCGTCCGCCCAAGAAATTAACCGCGGTATAAATCGATTCCGGCTTGTCGCGCACAATTACAATGTGTAAGTGTTCACTCAAATGTAGTGGAGTGAAAAGTACTGCTACTCAATCACAAATGCAGTGGAGTAGAGAGTAAAAGTTGCTTCTATTTTTGATACTCAGTGCAAGTACGAAGTAGCCAAAAACATACTTAAGTAAAGTAACGAAGTACATTTACTCAAGTACCTGACACCCCTGATATTAAGACACACACCGTTGACACACTGCTTGTGCCTCTTTCATGGTGCTTCCGGCTTCCAGGATATCCTCTGGGTTAAAGGTCATCATGGCCTGCATTTCCAGTATGGTGGCATACGTGAGCGCGTGATACATACTGTCTTTATTCCTGTGGACGGACAAGAAATGCGGCACGTTACTGTAGAGCAGTGAAATCAGCCAATCACGTAAGATGGAGAAAAAAGTCACATGTGTAGGTTTAGACTAACGAATAGAGTTTGATGACATCACTCGTGGCTTGTGCAGAATTTAAGACATCTTACAACAGCAGAAAGAATATATAGTAGAATAGAAAATATATATGAACACACATCTATATATTTAAAAAATAAGAAAGAAAAAAGGATATAAGACCAGGATACAGACTTCAAAGGCTGGTAATTAAAATAGGCGACAATGGCTGGAAAATAGTTTGAACTTTTTCTTCCTTTAAGTTCATTAAAGGAAATAGTTTGAACTTTAAGTTCATTATTTTCCGCAGCACAATAGAATGTTACAAGACTGGTAGAGAGACGACGGACTAGATAAACGAGTTACACAGAAGATGTGGAAGTGGAATTGGAAAAATGTCACTGTGGCTGAGGTAGACGCTATTTCATATACGTGTGTGTGTGTGTGTGTGTGTGTGTGTGTGTGTGTGTGTGTATAAGATAGCATGGTAAATACACCATAACACTCATATAAAAATCGTCCTTGTGCTCGTATACTTCCTACAAGCATTAAACACACTGGCATAAAAACACAACTCAATTAAAACACATTATAAAAAAATAAGAAAATCAACCTACAAACCCGAGACCAAACAAGAAATGTACAGACGTTTTTGTGCTTTTTTCCCCCTCCTCCTACATGATATACAGCATTTATCAGCAGATGTGTGTGTGCAAACCAAGCCTTGCTGTCTGGAATGAGGCGGGACGGAGCTATTACTTAAATTACAGAAATGTGACTTCACTGTTAGCAAGTTCAAACACTGAGCTGAATCGCTTCAGCCTCCACGCGCTCCATTCCCTCACTTCATGACTGATGCAGCTTATAGATCACGCCATTGACATTTTTAGACTATTTATAAAAACAAAAGACTATATATATATATATATATATATATATATATCTTTCTGCACAAACGTGTGTGTATATATATATATATATATATATAAAATGTATGTACATTTTTAATTAAAAAAATAATTATACATTGTATTATAAACTACTATACATTTTATTTTTTTATATACAGTACATAATTGAGAGAGTGTGTGTGTGTATATATATAATATGTATGTACGTGTATATAACATTGTTAATTAAAAAAAAAACAATTATACACATATATAGTACGTAGAATGTAAGCTACAGAATACATACACACATAGTGCAGTATATGTGCGATTACATACACACCTATGTGTGCGGAGGTTATCAATCCGTGTGCCATTTTAAACTGTAATAAAAAGCCAATTTAAGACACTCAATCCAACAGGAGACCTCCCATTACACAAAGGTGCGCTGGGATTCTAGTCTGAAACACCTTCATTCAATCCGGGAAGTTTTATGAAACAAAATACTTGTGAAAACAAGGCGTGGTGGAAAAAACCAAAGAGCTGAATCAGTGATGTGAGTCTTCTTAGAAAACAAGCCACAGCTTCACTTCTGAAGAGCAGCTCCTATATCAGGAATATTACAGACACGGCAGCTTCCAGTGTGTGTGTGTGTGTGTGTGTGTGTGTGTGTGTGTGTGTGTGTGTGTGTG
>MU204245.1:1052192-1089732 GCA_017309775.1 Paedocypris sp. Pulau Singkep
AGAGAGAGAGAGAGAGAGAGAGAGAGAGAGAGAGAGAGAGAGAGAGAGAGAGAGAGAGAGAGAGAGAGAGAGAGAGAGAGAGAGAGAGAGAGAGAGAGAGAGAGAGAGAGAGAGAGAGAGAGAGAGAGAGAGAGAGAGAGAGAGAGAGAGAGAGAGAGAGAGAGAGAGAGAGAGAGAGAGATAGAGAGACAGAGAGAGAGAGATAGATAGATAGAGAGAGAGAGAGAGAGAATTAGAATCAACTTTATTGGCCGAGTTGCAAGTGACAACAAAAAATTGAGTTTGACTCCGCCTTAAAGGTATAGATCTGATAAGCTCTCAGTATTCCTCAGCCGGGAATCCCACGGTACAACAGCACTGGACACGGAGCCACGCCACAAGTCAAACCATTAGTGGAACAAAAGCAGCGCTGGAGCTACTGGTAATGATGGGCAGATGACTTCCAGCGTCTTCTCCTGCTCGGACAATGACAGATTGAGAATCACCGAGGTTTAAATGGGTTATGAACTCAAAAACAAGACGCTGGACTGGTTTCACCGTCTCCTCGACTCAAGTACCGTATTTTCTGGACTATAAGCCGCTACTTTTTTCACAGGTTCTGAACCATGCGGCTTAAACAAAGGTGCGGCTATTCTGCTGATTATTTTGATAATGTAGATAAATACGGTAGATAGCGTTTATTTTCTCTTTTTTTCTGTCCCATTTTAATCAGCAAAGTTGCTGCCGTGTTGAAACACTGCTTTTAGAAACTTTTTTTAAAGTGGAAAAAAGGGGGAAAGAAGTCTGAAGTCGTAGTTGCACGCAATTGTCTTTGTGAACTACAAAGCACGAATCCCTAGTGGAAGTTGTGTTTGTGAACCGATGTTCCTCAACGCGTCAAAAACGGATCTTTTCGAATATTAAAATTCAAGCACTCCTCATGGAAAATCACGTGAAAAACGGTAACGTCCCTGGTCACGTGACTCTGAATCCAGTGGGTTGATGGTTGGAAGTGTCGTGATCGTTTCCCAGTAAAACAAGCCTTCGCTCATCCCCATCACCAGCCAATCAGAAGAGCCGATGGCACACACACACACACACACACACTCTCCTCCTCCACAACACCCATGACCAGAACAAATATATAAAACACATGTAAAAACCATCATCCCTACACACACACACACACACACACACACAAAGCTTTGCTGGGAAAAGCCCAAAGCCTCCACAACAATCACTGGTCTAATATTCCCAACACTCCAGCCGGTTTGTCCGGTTTGAGACTCAATCACGACACACAATCACTACGTGGCCTTCTTCTACCCGTCTGACGGGGTTTCAGCCTCGCACACACACACACACACACACACACACACACACACACACACACACACACTGAGCTTAATAAGATGTGGATGACCATCACAAGCACAGAAACCCTTCCAGTCCAGACAAACAGACTCCGCCTCTTTCCAGTCCACCTCTCGTGCCATGCACTGATTCTGGATTCTGATTGGCCGGAGATTCAGTGCGGGTGGCGACATGTACTTTACACGCCCACTTGAGTACATGTCTTGGAAAGGGATCGACCTACGGCCATGGATGGATGGATGGATGGATGGATGGAGATAGATAGATAGATAGATAGATAGATAGATAGATAGATAGATAGATAGATAGATAGATAGATAGATAGATAGATAGATAGATAGATAGATAGATAGATAGATAGATAGATAGATAGATAGATAGATAGATAGATAGATAGATAGATAGATAACAGGAAAGCTGGAAATAATAGTCTAAAAAATAGACTAAAAAAGTCAAAAATAGAGAGTATTGAAAATCGTCTGATTTCTACGATGCAGAGACACATGATCAAATTCAGCGTTGATGAAAAAACAAAGAAAAAGAAAAAACGAAATGGAGAGGAGAAGAGAAAAAAAAGTGTTTTATATGGTCTGACACACACTGGTGAAGGACAATCAGGAGAGTAATAGCGTGTTCAAGCGGTGAATCCTGCAAACATGATGAGTTATAAAGCAAGCGGCTGAGAGAAGGAGCAGAACTCACCCGTTACTGATGATCACACGCTCCACTCCATCATGTTCTATCAAAAACGACCTAAACGACAGATTCAGTTCATCAAGACAAATACAGCAAAAATCAACATACTGGGGGAAAAAAGCAAAATAACGTTTCACAAAAAAACTCACTGGTGTGGAGAAGTGGGACTTTCCAGCACATCTTCAGTCTGGAGTGGATCTCTGTGAAATTACAGTTTCATGTTTTATTATTAGAACAGAAAAGCTTCACATCGCGTTTATTAGTTTAGACCCCATGATCTTCAGAATCACCAATGCGATGAATGTCAAATGGCATTCAGGGATTAAACGATAATGTTGAAATACAGAATATAACAAACACAAGTGTAAAAGAAGTATTATGTTTGTGTTGAACACGGGCAGCTCAGGATCATAAAACAATAAAGTCAGTGAGGCATTAACGCACCACGCTAAACGAACCCGTGACGTCACTGTGTTTTTACAAGGTGGGGATCTACCATGACAGCACAGGATTCACCCAATCAAATCTCACGGATGTCATGACATCACGCTAAACGCTTGTAGAGACTCAGCTGTACTTGGCAACAAAAATGAGAGAAAAAAAAAAAGACAATCAGCTGATTTTGTGAGTGATAAACTTTTGAAGGCACTATCAAGCTGGTATCAGCTTCGTAATATTCGTAATCCATGATGTGCAAAATATGCGAGGATTTTTAAAATAAAACAAATAGAAAGACTGTACATACATAATAATAATATTAATAATAATAATGAAGTACAAATATAATTTAGAGGCTAATCTCCATCGTGCAATAATATGGGAATTTCAATATTTATTAATTTACACAAGATGAGTTAATGTACATAATGACTGTGATTATCACTCATTTCGTGTGGAGTTGATTACATAATCAGAAACTAATTACCGTTTAAACTGATTTTCCAAAGTGTTACCAACTTTCTACATTACCAAATATTTAATTATTAGTACTTACACAATTACTAGTAGCTATAACACAGACGTTAGTAACATTCATTACAATATTAGTGGAAAAAAAAGAGCAGGAAAGAATCGTCCCCACAACAACTGTCAATAAAGACGACAACTTACTTTTTCTCCTCATTCTTCTTGTTGCGTCTCAGAAAATTCATTCCAAACGAGAGAGTGAAGAGAGAGTAAATGACGGGACATCCGGTACCTGCACAGGTGACTGACTGACTGACTGACTGACCACTGCACTTCTGCCGGACAGACACGGGAGCGCGCGCGCCAGGACACGTGACACGCGTCAGGGGGCGTGGCAAACCCACTCCCACAATAGAACTACAGGAATGCTGCGCCTCGGTCCTAAACTCCGCCGGGTTTGCGGCTCAGACGCGGAATTTGACGTCACTGGAACACGCAAACAAATCTAATGAGCTGATGGTTTTGTGCTTGTGAAAATAGAGTTGCGTTATTTAACTTGCTTTTGTACAGTCGTGTCGGATAATGTCTAACCCGCTTCACTGAACTTTAATAAAAACGTTAAAAATAATCTAATGTTTAATAGTGTAAAAAAAAAAGAGAGCAAAATAGCATACATACTTCAAAATCAAAATAAACTTTTAATTATTTACAAAAAAAGGTTGGATTTTATATACGTACAATTTTCATTAAATTAAAAGCTACACATATACATACACGTACACGTACACACACACACACACACACACACACACACACACACACACACACACACACACACAAAACAATACGTTCCTAACGTTTTGAAATCCACACACTTGAATAAGAAAAACAAATCACAATCGTAACTTTTAGTATTTTAAGATTTATTGTTTTAATTAGATGTCACTGAACATTTTTAAAAATGGCCTCTGACAATTAAAAAAAGGAAAGAAATTAAAATATTCTTTATAGGACCGTGGCCAACAAGTATAAGTGGTTTCTGTGAGGCACAAGCACATACACACATACATGTGAGCAGCAACGACACACATGAACATTTCACATAAAACAGGATGGGTATATATATATATAAAATACATATATAATATATATAAAACACATCCTAAAAGCAGAAATGAAGGGTTTGAAGTTTGAAATGAGCAAGACAAAGCTGCTTTGTTTCCCTATAACACTATAAATTAAATGATCACATCTAGCAGACGTCGTGAAGAGCTGGATTAGACACGGCTATTCCCCTTCATTCGTTTATTTCACATCATCTCACTCACTTCACTGTTAACAGCGTCATCATTCGAGCTTTAATGGTGTTAAAAACGGAAATGTTTAAAACAAAAAACAAACGAAAAAATCCCAATCCAACGAACATAATCCTCCAGAATGTCGTGACCTGCTTCACAAATCACATCTGTGTGAAAGAATCTTTGACAAAGAAAATCTATTGTCCGAACAGGGAACAGACGGCAGATTGAGATGAGACGCTCGGTGTCGCCACCTGCTGGTCAAACCCAGAACACACTTGTCTGAAATAAACGTGGATTTATTCACACGACTCCTAAACACCGTAACACATATCAGAGTGCTTGAGTTGCACACGCTTCTCGCTTCAAAAAACTTCGGAAACGTGTTTGAAAAAAACAAAAAAACAAAAAAAAAAGTTATGCAAGTCTAAGTGAGACTGAAAACATTACAGCAAAACAACAAATAAGCTTGTGTGTGTGTGTGTGTTTGTGTAGTAAAACCATTTTTATAAACTTGACGAATGCTAGACAATTTTTCAGCTTTTGATGCTTATTAAAGACCAAAGCTTGAGTTTAGAGTAAGAACACACTAAGACTGGCGAACCACTGGCACACTTACACCTGGTAAATGTGTATTATTTATTCATTCATCTATGACTTCCAGGTAGTGATTTCCTATCAATTGTGAATATAAACGATATAGAGAAGCGTAGCGTTGGTTGCGAAAAAAAAAACACATTTTTTATTAAACATGACTTTTTTACTGGGCCGCAGTAGTGTTTTTGTCACGATGATTTAAGGGCTTGAGCTCACACTCCGGGAGAAGCCTGGACTTCAGCAGGAGCCTCGAGAAACCATGGAAAAGCCTGAACAATCCGGCCACATCCACTCGATAAACACACTCAAAGCATCTAATGTAATGACTCCACACGCTGAACGAGGCCAGAAGATGTGGAGCTCAGGTTCCTGCAGGTCAGCGTGTGTTACCTGCTCTGGACTGGAGATGTTCTTCAGGCCGTGTGGAGTAGATGTTCTTCAGGCCGTGTGGAGTAGATGTTCTTCAGGCCGTGTGGAGTAGATGTTCTTCAGGTCGTGTGGAGTAGATGTTCTTCAGGCCGTGTGGAGTAGATGTTCTTCAGGCCGTGTGGAATAGATGTTCTTCAGGCCGTGTGGAATAGATGTTCTTCAGGCCGTGTGGAGTAGATGTTCTTCAGGCCGTGTGGAGTAGATGTTCTTCAGGCCGTGTGGAGTAGATGTTCTTCAGGCCGTGTGAAGTAGATGTTCTTCAGGCCGTGTGGAGCTCAGGTTCCTGCAGGTCAGCGTGTGTTACCTGCTCTGGACTGGAGATGTTCTTCAGGGGGTCAGGTGTGTGTGGTCAGGAGAGCTGGGACCTGACTGGAGATGTTCTTGACGTGGTCAGGAGAGCTGGGACTTGCTGAGGGCGATGGCCAGCTCCAGATCCTCCTGCTCCTGCTGCGTCAGACGCTCCACACGCTCACGCTCTTCTCGCTCGCTCTCACGCTTCGCCCACTCGATCATGTCCTCTTCTGTGGGATACTGACACACACACACACACACATATCAAATTATTACTGTGATTTAATACATTATGTTGTAATTACATACATTATTGATTATTATTACAATTGATGAACACACAATTCATTTAATAAACACACAAATTATTTAAACGCAATTAAAATTGTACATGGTTTTATTTACCGAGCGGACCATCACGTTATTTCACGTGTTACAGTTACGTTTAACCGGGTAAAAATCAGAGCAAATACAGCTGTAAGCAGCAATTGCGTTCACAAGAACGTATCTTGGCGTCCTCTGAAGCGCGTGGCGATGGGTTTGTGTGCCATTTACGTTGCACATATTTTCGTCTATCGCTTAAACGGGAAATTATTCAGAGGAAACTGGTCTGGTTTTGATCGAACATTTAAAAAAAAAAAATCAAGAAAGAAAATCACAAACTGGTTTGTTTTCGATCTGGCACAAGGTGTGTGAATGTTGTTCGCCTCTGGTTCTTGTTATATATTACAATATAATATATATGCATTACATTGTGGTGGTCACTAAAGGAATAGTAACGAATTAGAGAAAAGGTGATTTAGCGCCATCTAGTGTCAAACAATATATTGTTGGTAAAGATCAGGTTTGGGGGGGGGCATGAATATTAATTTAAATTTCCTTCAGACCTTGCTAGATCCAGGTGACGGTTTTTCTAACCCTAAAAAAAAACGATTATTGTATATATAATAAAAAAAAAAATCTAAAGAAAACATTTAAATGAAAGTGTGGATATGACGCCTCCAGGTTAAAATATAATGGGATTCTACTGTGTAAAGGCATATTTATGTAAACTGTGTGTGTGTGTGTGTGTGTGTGTGTGTGTGTGCCCTTACATGTATACACACACACATTTATCTATAGTATACACATATATGCACTACACAAATTACATGTAAAAGTACAATTCTTTGTCAGAAAAAAAAAAAAAAAAAGTCTTTTTTTAAGGACAAACATTCCAGACCTCAACATACATCATGCTGGACATGCAGGTACATCACAAAAAGAAGAAATCAGTTTAGTAAACATCTCGACACAAAGACGACAAACACACGCAGCATCGTCTCCATCAGCATCCAATCACTGCAAACACCAACACGCATCAACAAAAAGTGATGAGAAAAGAACAATCACAGGGGAAAGAATCGGAGCAAGATACGTCTTTTAATACTCGCACGCGTTACAAAAAGAGCCGAGGAATACTGCAGGCACACGGGAAAACACAGCGCGTCCGTCTCCTGTAACTAAGGGCGGAGTGCAGGGAATGATGGAATGTGAGGGGAACCACGAGGAAGAGTGTAGTGGGCGGAGCCCAGCAGTGTCAGGTGACGTGGTGATTAGTTCATGCAGCGAGGCAGGAAGAAGAGCAGCCGTCAACAAGCAGCCCCCGCCTCTCCTTCCTCAGCCAATCAGAACACTCGCACCAGGTTACAAGAATAAATAGAGTCGTCACTACTGGATCTGTTAATTATTCGTTTCTTACATGAAGCACACGGCGATTAGAATAGATGGAGTTTACTGTTTATTTGTGCTACTTATTCATATGGTTTGTGTTTGTTTGTTTGTTTGTTTGTTTATTATGATGTGTGCAGTGCATTGTGGTGATGTTTGTTTGTTTGTTTGGATTTGTTGTCGCTGCTGTGACGTGGAATTTCCCCGCTGTGGGACTAATGAAGGCTTTTTCAATTCAATTCATGTGTCCATCTATTAAATAAGGGATCAGTGCATCAGAAGGGACGATACTGTGGTGAAGCCTCATCCGGGCTGTGATTGGTGGAAAGGTGGAGGCTGCTGCTGCTGGACAGGGGTGAAAGGTCAGGAATCACACTAGTGGGGTGGAGGAGAGGGGGAGGAGCTCACTTTGTCAAAGCTGGCGAATCGTTTAGGATGGCACGGGGCGTGGCGGGGTGAGGAGGGGGCGAAGGGGTCTGGCACCGGCTCTTTGGCAGGGAGGGAGGAGAACTCTCCAGAACTCTGGGCCTTGAGCAGGCCGCGCCTCTGAAAGGACTCGGACGACTCCGACCGGCGCATGCTGGAGCGCTTACCTTCAAACACACACACACACACACACACACACACGTGAAGGAGACGCCGCGCCTGAGCCCGTGCCACGTACCTGGGGGAGGAGGCGGAGCTCGGGTGGGCGTTCCCGTTTTGGGGGGCAGTGCTGGGGGCGTGTCAGGCTGGGGCTGGTCTTGGTAAATGTTCTTGTTTGTGCTCGGGTCGAAAGGGTCGCCACCGTTGGACTGCGGGTCGAGCGAATGCGGTTAAGATTGTTAAAAGGTTCCGTTCGGTGAAAGGTTCTTACTTTTGCTAAAGTGCTGAAGTCGGCAAAGCCTCCGACCAAAGTCTCCGTGCCAAACACTGCAGCGAAAGGGTCTGGAAGAGACACACAACACACCGGCTGTTGTGAAATTAAACCCAATCTGTAAATTCAGCATTTAAATCGACTAATGTAAGCAGTAATGAAGACATGAAGTAGCTTTAAAGGTTTCCCATAAATCAAGATGCATTAACATGACAGACTTTAGAAAAACATAACAAAACACATTTTTGTATTTTTATTTTAAAATGAAGAACTGCCTGTTCATTTCAAACTATCCATTAATTCAGGCTCAAATGACATCGGTTTAACTTCATATATACATTTTTATAAAGTGTGCACTTTTATTACAAGCAAGAATATGAGTAGTTTATGCATTTCACTTTAGTTTTAATTCTAGATTTTTTTGCTTCAAACTTTCTTGTCATTAATCTAGATCCAAACACCAAAAAGCAAAAATATAAGTAGTTTATGTATTTCACTTTAGTTACATTCTAGGATTTTTTTGCTTCAAACTTTCTTGTTATTTTTAAATCTACATCCAAACACCAAAAAAGTTAAAAAGCACGTCTGACCAGGATCAGAATGAATGGCCAGAGCGGTTCCTCCGGGAGCAAACGGATCATCGGGAAGCAGCGCTCCGTCTCCCTTCAGAGGAAACACTGATGATCATTTCCCTTCTCGTGTCACTATAGGGGAAATGTCTCAGACTCACAGAAGGCACGTCTGACCCTCCGAACGGGTCGCTGGAGCTGAAGGGATCCGAGTCCGACCTCACTTGCTGTTTGGATCCGAACGGGTCGACTTCTCGGACGTCGTTGCTTGCGGAGGAGAAGGGATCTTGTGTGGCAGCGCCGCTCGTCGTAGATTTAAACGGGTCGGACTCTTTTGGGTCTGTGTTTGTGCTGAACGGGTCAGAAGAGCTGAAGGGATCTGCTGCTGCGGGGAAACTGACCGACGACTGCTTGAAGAACGCAAAAGGGTCGGTGCCTTTAAAGGGGTCGCCGCTGAACGGATCTGCCAATGGAAACAAACCCAAATCAAACTCCACCAAGGTCACCAACAGAAACCTCAGAGACTCAGTGACTCACCGGAGATGTCCACTTTGGAGAAAGGGTCTTCAGTAAAAGGGTCACCTGCACAAACATCATCATCATCATCATCATCATGTGACTTCACTATTAAAGAACGTGTATTAGCACAAGCTCCGCTCACAACAGTGTAGACATTGTTTAGAGGGTTTCAGATCAGGTGAGATCATCTTACTGTCAGTGAAGGGGTCCGCGTGAAAGAAGTCAAGCCCGGCAGCTTCCTGCTCTTCATCCTTCTCAACCGTCTCGGCCTACAAGTCAAGAAACACACGGATGAATGGAGCAGGAAAATCCTATTCAAATGCTGTAAATGATGTCAGAGAGTGACCTTTGGGGTGCTGGTGGCGGGCGGATCCACTTCCTGTTCCTTCTCTTCCTCTACTTCCGGCTGGGCCTCAGCAGCTTCTGTACGTTCCTGATGATAACAACAGCTAGCCGAGCGTCACTCGACAACATCAGGCGACTACGACAGGAAGTGATCACTCACCGCGGCGTTTGAGCCGGCTGAGGAGAACACACTGATGTACAGGTCACAGCCTGTGGGCGTGGCACTCTGCTCCTCCGTGACTCTGAGCTCCTGAGGTTCATCTGTGGAGATCTGCTCCTCCTCCTCCTCCTCATCATCAGCATCATCAGCTTCGGGCTTCTGCAGCTTTTGCTGGAGATGCTCAGCTGAGGGAGCGGTTCCGTTCACCAGCACCGGCTCTTCCAGAACTCTCCACGTGAGCCGTGCACTCACGTCTCTGTCCTGCGTCTTCAGATCAGACAGTTTCTCTTGTTCCTAGGGAAAAATCACCAAACGTAAATTAAAAAGCGGTTACGATCAATTGACTATTCAATTAAGATCATTGACTATTTATTGGATTTTTCACGTGTGTTTTATTATGTTTACTCAAATTCAAATTTTATTCGTCACATCCACAATTATTTTTCAACAACGTGATAAAAGTGATAAAAAATACAAAAAAGTACGGGGAGAGAAAAAAAAGGAGAGAAATACGGCATAAATATACAGATAAATATGAATAACAAATACAAAAGTAGAAAAAGCTGAAATAGTGACTCGTGCACATAGTTGTACTTATGTAATAAACACGTAGCTATAGCTAATGTTTCTGTGCCATTTCCATTCTTTATTAAACTACTTTCAATCGTTCTGAAAGATTATTTGATTAACTCAAATTGTGCATTTCAAAATCAAATGTTAAATTTTATTCGTCACACAGTACATATTACACGTGGTGTATAACATGTAGTGAAATGTGTTTTTGATTGTTCCAGCATTTAAATATAGAGAGGAAGGAGATACAACAAAATGTGCAAAAGGAAAATACAATAAAAAGATAGTGTATTTTCTGGACTATAAGCTGCTACTTTTTTCATAGGTTAGTTTTTTTTTTTATTTGATAACAAAGATAAATACTGTAGATAGCGTTTGTTTTCTCTTTTTTTCTGTCCCGTTTTAATCCGCAAAGTTGCTGCCGTGTTAAAATACAGGTTAGTAAAGAATCTATTTAGTTACACACATGTACATTTACAATTCACAATCCTTCATAAAGCAGATGCAGCTTACAACACTAGATATAAACATAAAATGTGAATAAAAATGCAATCAAATAACGTAGGAAAAAGTAAAAATACAAAAAGTGAGTAAAATACAAAAAAAAAAAAAAAAAAAAAAAAAAAAAAAAAAAAAAAAAAAAAAAAAAAAAAAAAAAAAAAAAAAAAAAAAAAAAAAAAAAAAAAAAAAAAAAAAAAAAAAAAAAAAAAAAAAAAAAAAATCACCTTAGGTTGAACGCAATTCGTGGATAATAACGAGAAAGAGCGAAGCTGACCTCGGCAATGTGTGTGTGGGAGTGGTTGAGCGCGTCCTCCAGGGGGCAGAGCTGAGCGCGAGCAGACTCCACCTTCTCCCTCAGGCTCAGCGTCTCCTCCTGCAGACGCAGCAGCTGCTCCCGCGCTCCAGTCAGATCCTCCTCATAGTCGCCGATCCTCTGCTCCTGCTGCGTGTGTTCGGCCCGCAGAGACTGAATCTGAGCAGACGGAGCAATGTCAGACACGCTGGCACAGGCAGTCACTGTCGTTACTTTGTTAGGAGTCTAAAGTTAGAAGAGTTAAAAAGTACTTCTGTGAAAGTAAAAGTCAAATGCCCAATATTCTACTAGAGTAAAAGTAGCGTTACTAATACTGATAAAACTACTTTTAAGTGTAAAAGTAATGCGAGGAAAAAAATAGCATTATAGAACTATATTGTTCTATTAAATTAATGCATTTTATTACAAAGCTTGTGTGTAATCTGCGCCGCCTCAAGACACTAGATCACACAGGCTTCTCAGACGCTGATCAATCTGTAAAAACTTAAAATAGATTCTTTTCAAGTACTCTTATGTTCGAAAATCTAGCTTCAACATGACATTACCTCCTTTATATCTAGTAGAAGATAAATCTCTCAAAGAAAATATCTCTCAAAGTCTCACAAAGACACTAACTGAGATGTTTATCAGTGTTCACGTGAGCTTTGAGATCTCGGGACAGTTAAACTGTGAAAAGCTCCTCACAAACGCTCAGAACTTGAACTTGAGCTTTACACACGGTCACTGCGCCTCACACTTGTCCCGACTGGAACGATATGTTGAACATTTGTTTGCCGCTCTACCCGCATTTAAACGGAAGTAGAAAGTAAGCGGAAAAATAAATCCTCTAGAAAAGTCAAAGTAAGGCCGATTTCTACGTGAGGTACCAGCTGACTCTCCTGGCTGCACTGCTGCTGTAAGAGCACCAGCTGATCTTCTAGTGAACGCTTCTGCTCCTCCAGCCTCTCCAGCTTCTCCTGGGCATCCTGACGCTCCGCCTGCAGACGCACCAGCTCCTCCGAGCCCTTCTGCACCTCCTCCTGCAGGTCCTACAAATCACCTCACATTATAACTCACATTTTTGTTTGTCACGTCCACAATTATTTTTCAACAATGTGAAGTGAAATGTATTTTGCAATCGTCCAGCATGTTAACATGGGGGGGGGGGGGTGAACAAAAAAATGTAAGATAGGGGATAAAGAATAAAACACAAAAGCAAAAAAATACAATAAAAAGAGAGAGATAAAATATCACATTTAATATCACAAATAAAATAGAAAATTTGTTTTATGTGGTGATGCAAAACATATTCCGCATTAGGAACGTAGGATAAAGGCCACGTCTTGTTAAACAAACCTACCACAGTTAAATCATTTTATATATCAGTTATATAAGTCAATACCGTATCGCAACACACACACTTTATTCCATATCAACAGGCCGGTCAGAGTCTAATGATCCTTTGCCTTCACTGCACACAGGAAATTAAACAAGTATAAAATAAAATAAAGCAGGTGAAGGCGGTTCTAAGGTAATACACTATTAGAATCTCTCTTCAAATACACACAAAACACACTAAATAGAAACCAAACGCAGCTTGAACAAAAAGCTTGACCATCACTAAACCCTCATGAAATATAATTAAAAAAAAAAATCAACAGTTTCTTGGGAATTGAGTCATTGTTATTCGATCATTCAATTATTAGAATGATCAGTCTAATAGTATTAACAATTCAATTACTATTATATAAATATTAACAATGAATATGAACTAATATTAATAATTATATAAAACATTTTCATTTCCACCGTGGAGGGGTTTTGAAAGCCTGGTACCTGCACCTCGCTGGTTCTCTGTCGGATGGTTTCCTCTCGTTCTCTGATGTCCTGCTCCACCACACTCTTCTCTCTGAAAGACCAGCACAAACCAGCGTCTCATCAGGTCAGAGACAGACACCATCTCTGAACAACTGGGAGGAGGAGAGGAAGAGCGAGAGAGAGGTGCTGATGACACCGCTTACTGGAAATACTCACTGGAAACACCTTTTGTTTTTTCTTTTATCATAAAACAAGCAACATTTTTGCAGCAGTTTTTCCTAGTGATGCACTCATCATACTTCAGTATATCCAACCTAAGTGCAAGTGATTCCGTTTAATTCCGTCAAATCCTAAACTCCTGAAACAAACACCAATACTTCACAATTGCACTAAATAGAAAATATGAAACTAGAAACATGAAACTAGAAAAAACACACACTCATCACAACAACAGTTTCCGCTTTCTGCAGGGACGAATCTGACTGATCTGGACTGGTCAGTTTGCGCCGTCAAAGCAAAACAAACTCATTCCTCAGACGGGAATCGTTGACGAACACTTTTGTGAATGGACTGTTCGACTGAATGTTAAAATGATCAGGTGGAATATTCCAAAAAAAGTTGTATTCAATCAACAATCAACAAGCTTCAAACACACAAACCAGGAATAAATTCTCATGGATGAAATTACGTTTATTACTTCTCTTTTTATTGATTATTGAATATTCAACACACCATATTTCACCATATATTTTATATAATCCATATATATATATATATATATATATATATATATATATATATAAAAATAAATATATATATATCCCCAAATTCTCTCCACTGCTGTAAAGTTCTGTGTTCTGTGACTGTAATATATTGCACTATTAATGCGTGTTGCACTGGATAGAAAGTCGCTATAATTTCACTGTACATTTATATGACTCACATTGTATTTGTGCACTGTGACAATAAAGGCTATTCTATTCTATTCTATTCTATTCTATTTCATATTTAATCAAATTTAAACCCTTATGGCACTTCGACGGTGAGTTCACACTGAATTCTTCTCAACAGCGAAAGAAATTCAGCACAGATTTGACAGTGAGTCAAGAAAACACACACACACACACACACACCCACGAGAGCGAGAGGGTAAATAAAACAACAAGTAAGACGTGTAACTACATCAACTGAACAAACGTCTTGCCAATAGTTGTAATCCATCCTGACGCTTCCCAGAATCCCTCAATCATCTAGAAACATCTGAGGAGTAGAAGTGCCGCTCCGCTCTTACCGCTCACAGGAGGACGTTTGATACCGTGGAGATGAGAGACAATCTCGAACAGCTCGCATCATAGTGGAGAGAAACAGACTGATGGACTCATCACTTCAGCTTCAGCTCCCGTGTCACGCTAATAAGCCCCGCCTTCCTTCTCTGCGTCGCTATTGGCTGCCATCACGACCGGTGCAACCCTCTGGAGACGCCCTGCTCACAGGAAGTGCTGCCGACGTGTGAATTAACACGCGTTTAATCCCTCGATATATACGGTTAGGGTTAGAAACATGGTACCGTAAATGTTTCTCTTTTTGTAGAAAAAAAAAAAAAAAACATATTTGTAAGTCATACGTGACAACAATAGTTGATTTAAACGATAATAATGTTAATGATATTGCACGAATTCTGCTTTTTGAGCTCCTGAAAACCTCCCGTCATAACTTCCTCCACACGTAATGATAGTGCACGCACACTGATGATGTCACAAATACACTCATTAGCATGATTATAACCATGTGAAAACCATTCGCTCACCTCTGAAGGTCCATGATTTCATTACTGAGAGAATCCAACTCCTTGATAGCAGAAAAATCTGCAGCCAGAACGGAGACAGCATTGTTCTAGAAGAGGAAAATAAATGAATAATAAAAAAAAAATCAATCAATAAATCAATCTATCTCTCTCTCTCTCTCTCCCTCCCTCCCTCTCTCTACCCAGCCAGCTAGAGTAATCAGACAGGTATGAGTGAGGTGTACCTGACAGGCCTGTCGATCAGAAGGCGGTATCATCTCCGGGCTGAGACTCTGAGGTGGATCTACACCCTTCGAGAGCTTCTGGTTGATTAGATGCAGAGCCAGAGCAAACTGATCTCTGGTCAGTTTCCCCACGTCCCCGATGTCACAAAGCTCCCTGTACATACGGAAAAAGTCTCACGTGAAATAAAGTCTGAGAGCACGAGAGTTATTAACCTTACAACGTGTGTTAACAGGACATCACGCAGATTGAATATTCTGGTCTCATGTTCTTGCAGATCGCTTTTTTTCTTTTTTTTTTTTTTAACAAGGAATTCAACTATAATACTTTTTTCTATAATTTTTTTGAAGAGCTGCTTTAAAAAATTTATATATATTTTAATTTTAATCTGGCCAATCTTAATTCAGCCATTCTTCAATTTTCTAATTCTACCACTTCAATCAGTCTTTCCTCTCAGATTTGTTACAATTTAAAGGAGCCTAAAGAGTCTTGGCTGCTCTTTCCTTCAACTTCTCATGTGTTAAAAAAAAAAAAAAAAAAAAACAAGAGAGTGATAAATCACAATCATTCAAACCATACATTCACACACAAAACCATACATTCACCAAAATTAGATTTGAAGGTATACAATCTCCATTCGACTTTGAATCGTATAAATCTGGAATCTGCTTTCTTTCTAACACGATTCAAGCAATGGCATCTCACCAAATCCGCGCTAAGGTGGCAGAAGGCAAACCGGTCTTCAGAAAGATATCTCGGACCTCTGTGCCCGAGACCAAGCCATCCGCGTCAGCATCCGTCTTGGTGAAGAGCTCATCATACTTGGCCTTATCTGCAGTAGACACCACCCACTACAAACACGACAAAACACCTTCTTGTTAAATTAGCCTTTAGAAATGTGAAAATCCTCATTGAATCATTTCCCATGGACAATTTAAGGGCCAAACAAGTGACTGTGACCTGTGGCGTGGTGGTGTTTGCTGGCAAAGGTTTGGAGCCAGAACTGTTGGAGCTTCTCTCTTTAAGTTGGGCTGGTGAGGGAAGCAGCGGCACCACAGGAGACGGACTGGCCTTCTTTCTTTTCGATGGAGGAACCAGAGAGGAAGGGAGAGACATGGGGACCGGCTCAGACTCCAGAGCTCTGTACACCAGATACATGGCCTGCAACACAAAGGAAGGAGCTCACAAATAGTCTAACTTGAAAAAAAAAAAGTGCAAATTACATTTTAAAATGCAGGAATTAAAAATCCATCCATTTTTTGACATGTCAACAAATGGCGGTTTTAGATAAACACATATCAGTTACAGTTGGTGAGAACAGTGGTTCTAAACCGTATATGACCGTAAATTACTGAAGGATTCTTCACGTTTGGACAGTTGTTGAAAAGCAAGAATAGAAACGAGAGATCAAACATGGTCAGACTCACCGGCCGACCCTTATTTTATTACAGCAAAGTCTGTAGTTGCTTTTCAGAAACCAGTTTGGAAATGTTTGTGTGGAGATTTCTCTGATTGACCCTCAGCACAAGTGAAGGTGACGGTCTGTAATGTGAGACTCTGACGGTGTTTCTCCCCTCGTCACAGAGAAGGTTTGTTCACAGATGTGTCACAAACACTACAAGCATTTTCAGGCCTTTAATACACAATTTTGGAAAGTTCACAGGTTTTTTTATTTGTCTTTTGAGAGACGGTCTGATTTAAAGTAACTCTAAGATTGCACTTAAGGGAAATAACTGACCAAAATCCATATCGGTGAAGTAAACGACACCTGACAAGTAACAGCTTCACATGGGGAATATGTCGGGAATCACAGAAGCACTTGAAATTAACACAAAAAAAAAAAAAAGTGAAAAACTCACCACAGCAAACTCATCCTTGTCCAACATTCCATCTCTGTCAATGTCACTGAGCTCCCAGACCTACAGCACATAACAGCTAGTTATTCTGCCATCACGTTAGAGCTCCACCTAGTGGCCAAACACAATCAGGCTCTTCTCACCCTGCCCAGGACGTCCACTGGGAGCTTAGAGTTGAGAAGCACTGGTTTGACCTTGTCACCAGTGAGCAGGCCACCGACCGGAGAGAGGCTGTCAAAGATGGCGTCAAACTTCAGCTTCTCGTCTGCCTGCGGGCCGCACTTCACTTCAGTAAAGAATATGGCACAAACGCTTGTTCTGCGAATAATCTGACCTTCACAATCCAGGGTCCGTCGGCTGGCACGCTGGCAAACTGAAGAGGGCTGCCCGTGTCGTGCTAGACAGGAAACAGAAGACGAGCTCAGCAGGAAGTGAACATCACGGATCAGCACATCTAGACACGTCGTCCTTTCCTGCCCAGGAAGTCGTGGTCTTACTTACAAACTTTGGGGGAGGAACGGCGGCGTTCAGGCTTTTGGTCGACACTTCCAGTCCGTTCTGAGCGCACGCCACCAACCGAAGAGCCACGAAGAATTGCTGATGGACACAAAGCGAACAGCCGTGAAAGAGCCGTAATTAAAAAGCTTCTCACTGATGCTCGTCCAAGTACCTGCTTGTTTAATGAGCCTTTTCGCTCTGAATCTGCTAAGTCCCATATCTGTAAAACAAAGGACAAATAAAGCAGCGAGCCAAGTAGGTAAAAAGCCACACGCTTCGCTAAGAATAAAGCCGGATCCTTCCACCACTGTAGTAAAGCGTAACCTATCAGGACCGAACACTACAAACCAGGCATTTTTGAAAATCCTCATGGCTCAAATTTTAAAAAATGCCGGCATTTTAATGCTACCGTTATTTGTATTACAACTGCCATATTTGCCATACTGTTAAATAGTGGAATAACACTCAATGACAACGTCTTGATATTTCTGATTTCAAATAATCCCTTCAGTGATTTCTTCATATTCTTCAAATTTCTTCAGGCCGTACCTTGCCGAGAATCAGATCAGCCAGACCAGATCTCTTTAAAAACAAAGCAGCATCACTGGCACAGACACGCCCACTGCTGGACGGATCCACCTGACGCAAAACAAAAAAAACAAACATTGGACATTTGTGGAATGAGTGTGTGTTCGTAATTACTCAATTATATGTGTTCTTTTTTTTTTTTTTAACAAGTCTAGATTTTTTTTTATTGTCTATTTACAATTTCTATCTGAAGTTCATACTGTAAATACTGTACTTTACCATATATACATAAACTGTACTCTCTCTCTCTCTCTTTCTAGTCTATATATACGAAAGACCTACATCTACACTATTCGTTTGAAAAAAGATGAAGTGAAAAAATATAAAAGAAAAACAAATTAGGTAAAAAAATGTAACTGTCAATTCAGTAGAAATGAACACATATGAATCACTATTTAAGCCTTTTGACATCAATGTCGCAATGAAGCTATATGACTAATGTTGATTCACAGTTGTCTAAGGAAAGTGAAAAGAGAGGAAATAGTCTATTAAACACAATTCCAACAATCCTAGTATTTTTAACAAAGCAAAAAGTTTACCATAGAAATAAGCGTGGCATTTGTGAGAAATCACACACAACTGTCCTAAATGAAACGTACAAACGTGGAAGAGCCTCGCCCGAGCAGAGAGCGCGTTTAAAGCTTCACTCGTCCGCTTCATCACTAATTCATAGCAGCATCTTCTTACCACACTTACACGGGCAGAAGCCTCAAAGAGCTTTTAGCTCAAACTGATGCTGTGGACGGGTTTTCATTTCACTTCTCCAGCCAAATGTTGACATTCTGCTCAGTGAATACGATGTTGTAAAACCCAGCGGCGAGGAGACGCTTACCTGTCGATAATAACTCTCATAGACAGGGTTTCCACTTGAAAGCTGCAATGAGATGAAACACAAACGCTGGATTACTTATATCTGATACGGATTATGGAAATATATTTAGTGGCTTCATAGAAGGACAAAAATACATCTATAAAAATGTCAACCACTTTATTCTTAACTGTGCACAAACTACCTACAAAAAAGAATCTCCAGTTAAAAATGACAGAATAATAACCGAGTTGTTTGTAGAATTAGATAATTGTGGCTATTATATGAATCTTAAATCCACTTGAATACATCCATAAATTATAAAAATAATCAAGCATGATATGAATACATAATTACATATTAAACAATAAATATTTGACACTTATTAATCAAAAAAGTGGTTTTATATACAATTATAATATTGAGAAACTTTTATTGGGATAATTATATATTCCAAATATAAATGTAGAAATTATAATATTAATAAACCAAAACAAAGACGACACACCGTTCCAATAAAAACGTAATAACACAGCAAACGTAAAGAGCTTTAAGAGCAGTGGATGTTTGCTCAGTAAAAGACTTTCAGCGCCAAAACTCTCAGTTATAACAAACAGACAGATCAACAAAAAAAGAAAGTGAGGAAAAGTTGGCAGGTCTGGTTGGAACCACACTAGGTAGTTTTGATTGATGGCATTTGACCAATCCATCCAGTGAAACACACACACACACGTGTCCGGGATTAGAACCTCTTGAACCACTAGGCAGTATTTTCTTGTTTATCGCTCTATTATACTGGAGAATTAGTTCAGATCTAAACGACCAGCATCACGCTACAATCATGGACAGATGAATCCACCTGATTGGCCACGTTCTACCACGAGAACCAGAAGCTCCTATCTGATTGGTTGAGGTGAGAGGTCTTCTGCTGTATAATGTGATGTTGGTAGATAAAGTGACTGACGTTTCATGAACTTGCTTGGGAAAAGATAAAGGTTTGACTGTAAGAAAACGCAAACCGTTGGTTCTCTTTTCTTATGTTATCTGTTTCTTCCCAGTTTCACCCGGAAGTGTGATGTTTATTTTTTCTCTATATTATCTTTAATTACATAAGGCTAATTCTCGTTTCTACATGCGTTTCTCTAGCAGTTGTAAATTGTACATTGTTCGCGAAAGCCTGATCAAACATTCAGCCATTGGTTTGACTATTGAGATTATAGACACAAGGCAGAAGCGGGACACGCCAGATATACAGCCACACCACCTGATAGTATTATAATCACGCTATTGTGACTTTTTGTAACGTATTGCTACTTTTTGGCATAATTCATAAATACGTCGATCTCATTTTGATCTTGATTGGACGGATGAAAAAAAATCAATCAGACTGACAGCTAGTTAGGTAAAAAAAAAAGAAGACAGACAGACATTTAGATTAGACACATAGATAAGATGATTAATAGATAGACAAAAGGACAGACAGTCAACAAAATGGACAGAGAGACAGATAGACATATAGATTAGATACATAATAGATAAGACAGTTCGATGATTAATAGATGGACAAAAAGACAGACAACAAAATGGATAAAAAGACAGATAGACAGGTGGCTAGATTAGAAAACGACATACAGACTGGATGGACAGATAGACAGACAGACAAATATATAGAGATAAAAACAAACAGGAAGACGCTAGATAGATAATAATCTAGACAGATGACAAAATATATATTAACAAAAAAGAGACAGACGAAATAAAGAAAAAGACGAGGTAACGCACATGTTTTAATGATTCCAGAAGATAATTGATAAGTAAAATGACACGCAAAGTCCGTTCAAACCATCAATCTAATCAACATTATGATCGCGGTGGACGATCAGGAAAACACGATTCACGTCACGCGGCAAAATCAAAACAAACGAACACGGACAGACCGAAGTTTCCAACTACTTTACCGACACGGATTTCCCTCTAGCGTGATGTTTGTCGGAATGTATTGCGTTTAGACGGGCGAGTTAGTTTACAAACTTTCCCACGCACATCCAGGAACGACGGGATTTGACGCGTCTCGAGCCGAACGTTCCCGTGTCAAAGTGACGCTCGTGCGGAGCAGAAACCACTTCCGTCAGGCTGCAAAACACCGATCAGCTGCCCGCAAACCTCTTCAGACGTGCACGTTCCTCACAATTCCCGCTCTTCTTCGTCGTCTTCTTCTTCTTCTCGACTTTCTGGGAAACAAACACGTCACGTCGCGTCGCGTCGCGTCGCGCGTTTCATCGAAGAAACTGCCCGGTGAGACCGAGTCAAACGTCAGACGAACACCACACGCGTTATAACGGACGTGTGCTTTATAAAGGAACAACTCTGACAAGTTATAACGAACTCAACCGTCTCGCGCAAACTTTTTCGCCCCGCGAGCAAATGGCTGAACACAAAGTTGAGGGAAGTGCGGGCGGAGAGAGACAGACTGCTCGCTTTCTACCCGCAGACGCCATTAGCGGAGCTGACGCGCGTGTGGAAGCCGCGTGAGGAGAGTTGAATCTGTGTGGAAAGTGCTGGTTACCTGAGTCAGGGAGAGACTGGCAGCCATAGTGTTTCTCTTCCCACTACTTCATCATCCTGCTGTGGCCAGTAGAGGAGAGGCCGCCTGCAAAACCCGGCGCTGGACTAGTGCGGAGGGCGGAGTTAGGAAACACAAAACCCGGCGCTGGACTAGTGCGGAGGGCGGAGTTATGAAACAAAACCCGGCGCTGGACTAGTGCGGAGGGCGGAGTTAGGAAACACAAAACCCGGCGCTGGACTAGTGCGGAGGGCGGAGTTAGGAAACACAAAACCCGGCGCTGGACTAGTGCGGAGGGCGGAGTTAGGAAACAAAACCCGGCGCTGGACTAGTGCGGAGGGCGGAGTTAGGAAACACAAAACCTGGAACTGGATCTTTCATCGGACTTGAACTTCTGACAATGCAATGCTGCCACCACCTGGTCAAATGTGGTATTGCCGATTGCGTTTGCCGGAGACGTTCATTGAATCAATTGTAGTTTTGTTTTATATACTTCATGTAATAAATAGGTGTAAGAAGTACAAGACAACCATACTTGAGTAAAAGTATGGATACGTACTGCAAAAGTTACTCCAATACAAGTAAAACGTTGCCACTTTAAAAAAGGCTTGAGTCAAAGTAGCGAGTAAAATTTGCTTATGTTTTTGATACTCAAGTACAGTTTACGTTTTTGTCCAAGTACAAAGTAGCCAAAAACATACTTAAGTAAAGTAACAAAGTCCATTTACTCAAGTACCTTACACCCCTGGTAATAATACTCTACAATACTACAATAATTACTACAATACTTGAGTAATACTCCGCTACTAATATTTTGCAGTTTCTGTAGTTTGGACAATGTCTTCTTTATGCAATGATGTCTTTATGAATTTATTTCTTTGTGTAAATGTACACAAACTATAATACATTTCAGTTGATTACAGGACCATTTCTTTGTCATTTTCAGTATATATTCTCCATTCATTCAACTTATTACATTCGTTTCTACGGCCTTTTTGTCTTCCTTTTAAATTCCCAAGGTAAATTGAAGCAAGAATTTCAATACACTTTTTATAACTGTGTGCGTGACACAACATTTACGTTTATTTGAACCTCAAATACCTTAAAATTGTATAAAGACTTTAGAAGATGCGTTAATTGAATCTCTTTTAACGCTGCTTTCGGTCACGTGACAATGCTCAGCCAATCACGGCGCGAGTCGTGGTCTTTCGTCCGTTCGCTACTTGAAATCAAAGGGATTTTAAATGTGTTGAGTAAATTCTTAACTGCTAAAACATTTGTGCCGACATCAGGTCATCGCATCAACAGGAAAGAGACGTTTGTAGACTACAATACATTTTTACACTTTTATTATTTGACAACTTTCACATCAGAGCATCTTTGAATATCCTTCAAAAAACAAAAAGTACAAAATATCATTAAAAAAAAATCTTGCGTTGGATGGATTTTCAGGTTAAAACAAGAAAGCAGTGCAATGTAGACAAACCTGACAGGCCTTTGAGTTTACAGGATCAAATGCTGATAAATACATTTCACACTCAACTGTTCTTGATTTTCTCAGTCTGAATAAAGTCAAACTCTGTGATACCAAATGTGAGATTAACAGTTCTATTACAGAAATGTTCCACACAAACAAAAAGCAGAATTGATCATTTAACATGACCAACTTATGAGATTGAGATGAGGAAACAATCAGTGAGGTAAAAACTCAAAACCAACTGGAAAGAAAAAGTGATAATCGATCGTCAGACACAACTAGACACAGAACAGAAAATGATTAATAATATTCTAGAAACTGTACCTCAAACTTCCAACATTTTATCAAGAAATCTAAATAAAGTAATCGTTGTGTTTTTTTTGAGTGATGATTGTAATGGAAAGAGTTACAAGTCAGGAACTTGTACATAGTTCAAGTTTCACACCACAGACACGCAATTAAATCAGAGCGTTTGTGAACGTCAGCGACGGGAGAAAACCAACGTTTCTGCTCCGTTTACTTCTAGTAATCATTTGGATTTTGCTGGACATCATGCAAACAAAGTATTTGGAAAGAAATGTAATATATAAATAGGATTGTAATAGTGGAGGGAAAAAAAAAAAAACAAACAAACTTCAACCAGGATTTTTGAAAACAAAACTGGAATATCCAGGATTAGTCCCGATCTCGCCTTACGACCTTCTTCACACGTTTCTTCCTGATTCTACAACTCATCTTTGAGTTTAGAGTCCGTTTCATCCTCCTCTTCCTCGTCATCTTCCTCCTCTTCCTCCTCCTCCTCCTCATCTTCCTTTTCCTCCTCCTCATCTTCCTTTTCCTCCTCCTCTTCATCCTTCGTCTCCTCCTTTCTCGTCTTCTCCTCATCTTCGTTCTTCTTTCTCTCCTCCTCTTCCTGGCTTTCCTTCATCTTCCTCTCAGCATCCTGAATAAGACGCAAGCACGCAGTTGTGTTTAACAGATGAAACCTCAGCTCAGTGAGTAGAAACACGCGTGTGGAGACGTTTATTATTATTACCTTAGTGGCACCGAAGGTTTCAGCACCGACTTCTTCCGCCAGTTTGACGTCGTCCGTGATGAGGAAGTTGTCAAAAATGGTACCAGACTTCACCTGAGAGCCGAGAAAGGAAGACACAAGTGAAGCTGGACTCTGGTGTCGGGCGATGCTGAGCAGACGCACCTGCCACAGGTCGAGTCCGATCACGCCGATGCTGCGGTGTCTGTAGATCTCGCCGTCAGGAGTGTATTCTGGGTTGTCGATCTCCGGGTGAACCCACTTCCCCTTGTAGGCAGGATTGTCTATCTGACGTGGCTTCCACTCGCCCTGAAGTGGGAAAATGGGAGAGAAAAAAAGTGATGAAACGTCAATGACGCAACAGAGCGCTCCGGGACTCGAACCCGTCGCCTTTCCACCTGATCTGAAAACCGCTTTCATGCAGAATGGGGTTATAATCCTTTTTATAAAGTCAATTTCTAATCGAAATGTTCTCCTCAGTTTGGCGACATTTTCAATTGTTCAAAACAAACGTTGACACCCACTTTCCAAAAATCAGATATTCAATCATTTTATAAATCAGAATAATTTTTTCCCTCACATTTAACCACAGTAATCATCATAAGTGTTGTAACAGAAATATTATAGAACTTTAAAAAAAAAAAAAAATCAGATATTCAATCATTTTATAAATCAGAATAATTTTTTCCCCTCACATTTAACCACAGTAATCATCATTAGTGTTTTATCACAGAACTGGATTATAGTACGCGTGACTGTAGAGGTTTACTGCACCAGTAGGCCGTGTGTAATACCAGGTGTTGTGTGTGTGTGTGTGTGTGTGTTACAGTAGATGGTTTGGACCTGCTGGTTGTGGTGTGACTCTGACCTTATAATCCGGATTGCTGACCATCGGCGGCTCCCACTCCCCATCCATCTCTTCATCCCAGTCTTCAGGCTTCTTTGCGTCGGGATCAGGGATATTCTCGGGCTTGTCCCAATCCTTTGGAGAACGACACAGTGAAGATTTCATTCATAGAATCAATTACTAAATGTCCTGTTTTTAGAAACACCAGGCCAAAATTAAAATGAAATTAAACAGCCACGCAAAAAGCCAATCAGAATGCACTTTCAATCAACTCAAACTGCCCTTGCAATGTATGCTGCGATTTATGCGACTAAAACTGCGATTTATAATCCGAAAGAAGTGTGTGCCATATGTGAAATAAGTTATTGGTCCTTATTATCTTAAAATAATTAATAATGAATGCCAGATGTTTAGTAGTTATTAATTATTAGACATTTACTGGCAGTTTGTGTTTTATATACTTATAATCCTAAAAAAAATAATATTTAGTCTGAAATAACGATATATTGGCGATATTCTCAATCTCCACGCAATATTCGATACGATATATTTGCGTTATTCTCCATCTCCATGCAATATTTACGCCAACTGTGATTAAATGAGACGGGGCACAGTTTCTCCTCCTGCAGACACTCACCTCTGGTTTATGATCGTCGGGGTCGTCCATCTTCTCTCTCTCGTCCCACTCCTCAGGTTTCTTCGCCTCAGGGTCCTTGATCTTCTTGGCAGGAAGGAAGTCCCAGTCTTCCTCCAGAGATCCAGACTCCACCTTCTTGTTGTCAATCTTCACCTCGTACGTGTTGTCGGAGTTGAGAACCAGCGTGTACAAGTGGCTGTACTCGTCGTCCTGAGTGAAGAATCACAAGCAATGATGTAAACACCAGTCACGTGCTCTAAAAGCCCCTCCAGCATTACCTTGCATCGAATGTCTTTATTGATCAGGTGATTTTTGCCTTTGTAATGGAGGATCACGTGGACTTTCTTGGTCCCGGGGCCACAAATGTCCGGACCTGAGGGACATGATGCGGTGTTCAGTCGCTCCAGCCGCTTAAATCACCGGACGCTCACCAAACATGATGTTGTACGTGGAGTCTCCGTGCATGTCCTCCTGCTTGAGGTCCGAGGGGAAGATCTTGACGTATCCTCCTCCGCAGTCGATGCTCTGCTGGTGCTTCACCGTGAACTGGACCACGAGAGGCTTGTCCTGGTTGCTGAAGTCGGCGAAGCGAGACGACAGCGCGTAGAAGTGAGCGTCCTGACTGGTCTGAAGACCTGAAACATCACACACACACTTCAACAGACAAACCAACCATCTCACAAACAGCAGACAGAACAAGGACAAGAGTCAGAGCAGAGATGAACAGATCCACATTGGCGTTGTGTTTCTAGATTGTTCCATTTCAAAAAGGCAATTCGCAAAACACTGAACTTTGCTGATATTCGCTAAACTTGGCAACCCGGCGACGGAAAAAAAGCGAGACAGACGATTGATGGATGTAGGAGTGAATTTCTAACACAACTGATTTTATTGCGATTAGCATTAGCACTTTTTCGGACATATTTATGTCTTAAAAACGACAAGCATCAGTGTCTACTATTTTGACGTTTACGTTTTTCTGCCATTACGAACAGGCTTTTGTACAAGTAAATTTTTTTTTGCATTATAACACAATAACCAAATGCATGAAGAACCAAAGAACCCAAGAACAAGCCCCTCCCCTTATATGCTAATGAGTAAAAAAACAAAGCAGGTAAACCACAAAGAATCAAATGTGACACAGTGAAAACATTTCGAGGTTTGCAAAGCAAACACACCAACACTCACCTTTGTCTTTCTCGGCATCGCCATAGAATTTGCCTGCAGAAAGTACAAACTTCCCATAGTCGGATTTATGCTTTGACTCCACCCACCGGCTCCGCCAGGACTCTGAAAGGCCAATCAAAACCTTCATCAGGACGCAGACCATCAGAATTATGACTGAAACCAGCTCAACTCACTAACCCGCAGGTATGATCCCAGTCGCGTGGGTTTGATGCAAAACACTGACCCCCACATGACCCCCCCCCCACACACACACACACACACACACGGCTTAAGGCTGCCCACTGCTCCGGGTTAGTGTGTGTGTGTGTGTGTGTGTGTGTGGAGCTCATTATTGCTACTGTCCCTAGTGGCCATAATGACAAACACACTCACTTTATAGATGGACAGATTTACAAAGAGACGCAAATTAGGAGAGTTATAGATAAAGAAAGAGGAAGATTGAAAGACAGACGATGTTTTTTTCCCTCTAATTGCGAGAACCTTCTAAACGAATAACGGGCCAATCACACAGTATAATCTGCTCTATTATAAAGCATTTCTACCCTACACGTGATAAACACAACAGCAGAGATCAGGGTGTCTTCATCATCATCACACAAGCAGAAAAGACAGTTATGATCCACAGACACGAAGAGCACAAACATTATAAAGCAAAGATGTGAAACTCACCACCGTCTTCAAACTGTTCGCGGAAATAAACGGACGCTTCTGCCGTTATTAAAGCGAAGGAGGCGGCCACAAACAGCAGGGAGAGCGCTGTCATCTTTGCTGTGAATATTATTCCCTCCGTCAAATAAAATCGGTAAAAGATGAATCGTGTGATTTAATAAAATCTCGCCGCTCGCTTTTCCATTCCAGCTGCGGCGTTAATGTGTATCATCACGCCGCCTCGCCTCTCGTCTGAGAACAGATGGCCGCTCCTGATTGGACGGGAGCTCAAGACGATGACGTCAGGCTCGCCAGCCAATCAGAACCTTTGCGGCATGCCGTCTCTTTCAGCCAATGCCGTAAGACCACGCGTTTTGCGGATCGATAATGGGAAACGCATTTTTTTAAGACTCCTGATTATAAAACACTGTTTTAAACAGTAGTGTAATTCTGTATATGTTGCAACTTTGTCAACTCAATGCAAATAATATTTTTTTTCCTGCAAGTCGTGCGTGCTTAAAAAACGTTTAAATCGTCAAATGCCAAAAATCTGAACTGGCGTCAAAGACAAACGTTTATTACTTTAAAGAAATAATTTATTAATTGGATATTGGATATTATTATTGGATATTAAAAAATATCCAAGATTCATTTCTTTTTTGTACTGTATATGTTCACATAAATATGTAAAAAAAAAACGCACATTGGTAAGTACAGTACAACTCGTTAGATGTAAGCAATTAAAAGTTAACAAGTTAAATGTTGTTACACTGCTGGCTTGATTTCTGTTACTGGTTGGGCCGAATCAACATCTCCGTCTCTGGGGTCAGCAGGTCAGAGTGGGCGGGGTCTGTCTGGTCTGGGTGTTGTGACCTCGTTCTCTCTTCTGGAGTTTCTTCAGTACTGGTGACCTTCTCATCACACCCAGACGTGTCCGTTTCCTCTTTCTCTTCAGAAACCAGCTCATCATCATCATCATCATCACTTTGTCATTATTTTACTTCACTTTCTCCAACAATAACATTCAGATCTTGGGTCCTTGTCAATTTTTTCCTCACTTTTGCTTGAAATTGTGAGATGCACTCAAGAAGATGCAACACACACACACACACACACACACACACACACACACACACACACCACCACAAATCTCTGCTTTTGTATTGATGTCATTGGTCTAAACCAGGGGGGTGACCAACTAGTCAGAGACTAAGAGCCTCTGTTTTTCTGTGTTACTGCAAAGAGCCGCATCATACACACATAAACATCATGCCATTCCTTAATCTTGTGTACACACACACAGACCTCTGCTCAGCCAGATTTAATGAAAATAACCACACCAACATGATGATATTAGTTATATTTCAACAGTTAACCGTGTGTGCATATTTGACTCATGTCATGTGAAAGATCCTGAAGAAAAAAAAATAAATCAAAAATGTCTTTGCCTTGTGTTGACTGACTGTCATGCTGTGGAATCAGATTAGAGGCAAACATATCAAACGTACATTTCTGTGAAATGCTTCACATTTTCGTTTCATGTTTTGGCCTGCACTCTTCACGTTTTCGCCAAAAATTCGAAATGTGAAGCATTTCATACAAATTTACGTTTGATGTTTTCGCCATTAATATACGTACATGTAAAGGGGTGTTAACTTGCATCTTCATTTGTTCATTTTTAAGAACGTTTCCATCTTCAGCCAAAAGACTGACTCTGCTGCTTATGGGAGCGGGATAACACCCCAGTGTCACCTAGTGGTGGGGAGCTGCGTTGTGTTACGGCCCAAATTCACAGAACTGACATTTTTCTTGCGGCCACTAGGTGGTGCTCGCGGCCCTTTGTGGTTAAGAATCACTGTACAGATAGAGATATACAACACAACACAGATCAAGTTTATTCACACACACACACTAATCAATGTTGCTTCTGTATTTGTGTGATCTATTTAGATATATTCACTCTGTGTGTGTGTGTCACTGTCTGCTCGACTTGCAGGAACAAGGAAAACGATTTCGCCAGCCGAGATTTTGAAGGCACAACTACGGTATTAAACACATGGGACCAAGTGTTAATATAGACATGTGTTTGCTCTCAGCCAAGAAGCCTTTTTTTCTTTTAATCCGCATTAAATAAATAGGTTTATAAATAATAAATAAAATGCACCAGACGTGTGTGTGGACGTCACTTCAGGGCTTGTGTTGGCTCTGAGCTCTGATCTTTGAAAACAACAACAACCTAAATAAACAAAAACATTTTATCTTAAAAGGAAAGATCAGGGCTTGTGTTCTAGGTTTAACATGAGTCTAACATTACAAATCTCCAGAGGAATGATTGAAATACAAATAAAAAAATAAATAAAGTGACGTGTAGTGACAAGCTCATTCCCAGATGTAATTGGAAAGGGAAAAACCAGAAACTCAAATTGGAACAATCCAGTTAAAAAAAATTTTTATTTTCAGATTAAATATTCCCATTGGCAGGTCCAGGTGTCCGTCCTCCTGAAGAACCTTGAAGGGAGGAAATGAGGCACAAATAAAATAAATTAAACACAGAACCAAAACTGCAGATACTGTAGCCAAACTAGAAAAACCTCAGAATGAAATGGAACGGTAAGAGATATAATCACTGAAAATCATCTGGCAGAATCATGTCATCACAGGTCGAGTGAAGAAAAGCCAAATAACCAGAAGAAACTCACATGAAGCCATCAGCAGTGACCTCTGACCCCAGGACTCCGCCTCAGAAGAACCGGACCAGTGACATCCACCCTCAGTAAAACCCTCAGTATGTGGTGAAGCTGGAACTACAGAAAGAAAAGCTTTAACAATAAAACAGGAGCTTCAGAGCTGAAACGAACCTCTTCACTCCTCACACAGGAAGTGATTCAGCCTCATCCAGGAGCTGCTCACCGTTCACTCACTGCACTGGGTTTGATGAAAGGCTCAAAATGTAATGTTACAGTTCAAATACTGTAATAGCTGATGCTGTAACGACAAGAAAAAAAAACACTTTAATGCAACTGAAACACACACCTTTAATAACATGAATGAAACTGAAATGAACCTTCGGGCACTGGTGGAGCATCAGGCAGCAGGAACAGAAGACACGGCCAAAAACTCCAGCACTGTCCCCTGTTCAGGAGTGAATCTATAAAGCCTCCTGAAGGTGCTGTCCTGAGGAAGACCTGTGGAGGCAGAAACACTCGACACATCAGGTGCTGCTTCAGCTCCAGAAGAACCTGACCAGTGAAACAAACCCTCGTCTGATGCTGCCAGAGCTGCAGAGTGTGACATCACACCTTTAACATCTGGAACAGTCCGTCTGAAGTGAAACACCCTCAGCTGATCCTGCAGAGAAACACCGCGCCATCACAACTGACCCAGCAGAGGAGACGCCCCCTTCACCAGCAGCACCAGTCAGCCAGAGCTAATATCCACGCTTCATCAGTGTGTCAGTGGACAGTGTCTTCATCATCAGCATCTAGTGATGGACACGTCAGCAGGAGCACACTCACCAGTAGAGCTGGAGAAGAGAGAGACCAAATTACCAGCAGCTCCTCAGAACAAAGCCCAGTGAAGTCATCGCCCTCATCAGTTATTAAACAAGGTCCTCAACTAGATCAGAGACCTGATTCAAACTCATCACCTTCAGACTCACGAGGGCAGATTTACACAGCAGCACTCACCTGGAGCGTCTCACTGACACGAGGCATCAGGTCTCACACACACTGAGGAGAGAGAGAGACACACACGTGTGAGGGAGAGACAGACAGACGCAGACAGACCGCGTGAGGAACACAGACGCGTCAGATAGGAGCGAAAGACTTTGCTCTGAGTTCCACAGGGAGATTCAGCTGAACTATGTTTGCATCACCCGCAGCTGAAGCCTGAGAACTACTCAAGTACAAGACACTCACCAGGGAACGCTCTTCATCACGGCGTCACCCTGTCAGACGGAAAGATCACGATGAGCAACAGCAGAACCAGACACAGTGTTATTAACAGTGTATAACGCATCAGATAGGAGCGAAAGACTTTGCTCTGTGTTCCACAGGGAGATTCAGCTGAACTATGTGAGCATCATGTGCAGGACAGGAAGTGATGATGATGAGGATGATGATGATTACCGTGATCAGCTCACACGTCTCTGGAGGAGCTGGAACACAGAAGCTCAAATCAGCAGCAGAACACCAGACAAACGCTGCATCTCAGCACCAGAGCTGTTTCAGCAAACGTGCGTCTGTCAGTCTGACTCAGAGAGATTCCCATTGTTTTACACCATCATCACCAACAGAAGATTCATGACTCAAACACAGAGAAACACAAGCTCACCTGTGAGGAAACCTCCACGGAACCGACTCCTGTAGAGAAGCAGAAACACCTCAGTCCACTGAACACTAGAGGAACGTTCACATTAGCGTCTCAGGTGCGTCAGGTTAGTAACGTGTGGTCGAGTTATCATCAGTCTGGATCAAGAGTAGCAAATAGAGTCATCACACGCACAGAAGCATCGTGGAGAAGTTCTAGAAGAGTCACGTTACCTTTCCAGCAGCAGCTCGAGCAGAGGAACGTCCTTCCTGTGAGAGCAAACAACCTCATCAAGACACCAAACACACACCACAGACACCCGGCTCGAGTCGCGCAGGCCTCAGGAATCACACGCGTTCTCAGAAACCTCTTCTGTCCACTACTCTTAACTCCTGGATCATCACAGGCTGAAGGTAAAGCCGCGTACACCACGACGGAGACACACACCTTATGTAACCGCCGTCCTCCTGAAGATCAGCAAACGCCACACCTGAGAAACACACACGTCGTTTAGATGGTTTATGGGAAGAGGAGCTCTGCACTGAGAAGAGAACGCTCAGAACAGTTGGTGTTCATCAAGTTCTCAGATGTCCCTACCAACATATTTATCATCATTCAAGTAAAGAACTACACAGATCTATGGCTCAAAATCTCAACGTCAGCGGAAAGAAAAGCACAAGTTGATTTACCGTATAATGCCAAGTTATAGACTGGAACGTAGAGGAGCTGAAATGCAAAATATTAGGGTTAGTGTGCAAATCTCTTTTCCCATTATCAAATGAGTCTCTTGAGAAAAGAACTGGTCAGAATAGTTGGTACTCATCAAAACTCTCAGATGTCCCTACCAACATAATTATCATCACATTTTACACCAGTTATAGAAACTACACGAAGAGCACTTACTCAGATTTTTTTTTTTTTTACATTGGCTCAACGAAAAAAAAAGCTGAATTTCTTTAAACGTACCGTTAATCGGCCCATCATCGTAGATTGGAGAACCAGCGAACTGAAAGACAAATACTGTTCGAGTCAGAAAAGTTGAATTCACTTCATCACCACGGAGATAGAAGAGTTTGTTCAACCCTCTCAGATGCGCCGATCAACATTCTACTTAATCATTTAAACGAACATTAAGATCGCAAGGACACAATCAAAGTCTCAGTGAAGCAAGTTTAAGCTGAACTGAAGAGTTTCTCGAGCACACACGCGCCGAGGCCTAGAACACGTGGTTTCCCGCGTCACCGCAGAGCGCGAACAAAAGGCCGTGTGCTACACATACACACACATCTCGAACACGACCAACGTCAACGGAAAACAGACGCACTTCGAATCGATTCAGAAAAATAAAAAACTTATACCACTTGGTAGGAAAAATACCTGTTAAAGTCGGAACGTTCCAGCGATGAATGAGGAAGACTGAGCGGCTCCCGTCGCTTTTTATATCGTCTCCGCGCAAGGGCCTCTGGGAAAGTTCCTCCGCCCCTGATTGGACAACTTTTTTTTTATTTATTAATTATCAGAGTAAATAATTTTACAAAACGTTTACAATTTTCAAAAAACACAACAGTGAAATACACAAAGAGTACAGATTATAAGGAACATTCTAAATAAAATAAAATAATAAAATAAAATTGCCAGAAGGTGGCGCTATTCACCGACACGGAGTCGTAAAGCCACTTTCGTAAATCCAATCGTAAACTTTCTCACGTATTTGCGATGATTGGGATTTTAATTTGTCTTTATAAAAAAACCGTTAAAGCACAAATTTTTAAAGCGTCAGTCCTCTTGGGAATAGAATCTTTCAATAAACTGAGGCCCTGCGATGTGCAAATATTATAAAGAAAGAAGACAAACAAGACGCAAAAAAATGTTTGAGGGAAATAAAATTAGTTTTTAAAAGTGATATTTTGGAGCAGAGGTGTGCTTCACGTTTTACTGGAGGGCCATGTGAAAAAACGATAATATTGTTCAGGGCTGAACCTAAAGACTGAACAAAATCCTTCAGCAGACTTTTTGCTTTTCTATAATAAACTATGCAGGACTATAATCTACGCACTACATTTTACACATTTATTACCTCAATAACGCTTATTATTTATTAAATGAAGTCACTATCAGGATTTATATTATTAGATAAAATGTATTATAAGAAAGCTAAGATTATAAGAAAACACAAAAATAAACCAGCGATGCTTTAGATAACTATTAATATGCTGATTAAAATCAACAAATGGGCCCAAGGCGCCTTTATGACTTAAATGAGTCTTTAAAAAACACAATGTACATTAAAAGTGTGTCCGGACTGAATATAGACTACAAACCTCATGGACTCTGTGTGCTCACAGCATTTGGTGTAAAGTTGATTTATTTATAGAGAATATCCCGTCTTTCATAAAACATTAACATGAACAGAAACGAGCCATTTTCTTGAATGTTTTATTGTGCATGATTTCCATCTTGAACAAGCCAACTTTATACTAAGTCGATAAACTGTAATGTGGGCACTCGAGCAGCATTCTATAAAAAACGTGATATCAAATCCAATCTCCAAAAAAAGCAACCCAACAGGAATGGAATCATGACGACGACGTCTCTGGTTATAACACATTACGCTCCGCTTCAGGCGTCCGAGCGTGAGAGACGTTCTTAAGCACGAGGAAACAAAAAAACTGCATCCTCTTCAAAAGGCCAATGATGGAGTGAAGCACGAAAGGAATGGTCGCAAGAAAGTATGTCTGTCCATACGTTTGCTATTGCCCTACGGAGCCAAGAATAAAAGAACAAACAAGAATATATCGTCTATATATATATATATATATATATAAACAGCGATAGCTAGCAGAAAGTGAACCGAGTTCTCGTCATTTCTGTGGTTTCACCTCGAAGTTCTTCCTCGAACGATTAAGACGTACAGCGTTCAATCCTCAGTCCACTCCTTCCCTGAGACACAGAAGGCTGTCGCGTCAGAGTGAGTTGATGATGATGATGGTCCTCACTGGATGCTGGAGAGGCTGCGTGTGGAGCGAGAGAGCGAGAGCGCGAGCAGGCCCATCTGTACGCCGAGGCTCATACCGTCTCCTCATCCGTTCAGACGTCCAGAATGCAAAGCTGTTTGAGTTTCATTCGTCCGTCATTCCAAGGCTTGATGAGAAGAAGGTGTTTGGCCAGAGTTCTGCTTCTCAGAGTCGCTGGAGGAGAGGCTGGTCGTACACCCAGCACTCGCCGTCCTCGTGAAACAGCTGCAGGAGACAAACACACGCCTCACTCAAGCAGGATACAGTCATCGTAATAACACACTTTTATTTGCTTTTATTCAAACTGAAAATGAAAAAACTAAAACGATTGAGTGAAATACGACAAGACATCGAGCAGTAATGAAACATTCACACTGGCACGACACTGCAAAACAAAGCGAGAAGAGTGAAGAGAGCCGCGTTAACTTCACTTTTTAAACTTCCATTTGAATCCGATTCATCTTTGCATCAGAAGTGAAGTTACCGAGGAAATCAAACTCCCTAGCTTGAGGATCGCTTTTCCAAAAGCATCTCCTTTATAGTCGTGACTCTTTTGCTTTACTGTGACCGGCTCTTTGGAGCGTGCTTTACTGGGACGAGTCAAGTGGGAACATCTTCAATAATACAGGACAATGACAGGTGCATTACTCACTCGCGTCTCCCACTGAACCTCCTTCTCCTTCCGCTCTCTGGCCTCGGCTCTCTGCTTCTCCTCCAGTCTGTGCTTGGCCTCCGTCGCCGCCTCGATGTCCTTCAGCTTCAGGTTCAGAGTCACGTCCTTCCACAGGCTTCACACACACACAGAGAAGGTCAGCGTCAAAAAGCTGCTGCTCGTGAAGACACCCTCAGTGACTCAGTGATGGATTCAACTCACTCCACCTTCTACACCTGAGTTACTGTGATCACGTGTGAGGGTGAAAGCGTCTCCACACCTTCTACACCTGAGTTACTGTGATCACGTGTGAGGGTGAAAGCGTCTCCACACCTTCTACACCTGAGTTACTGTGATCACGTGTGAGGGTGAAAGCGTCTCCACACCTTCTACACCTGAGTTACTGTGATCACGTGTGAGGGTGAAAGCGTCTCCACACCTTCTACACCTGAGTTACTGTGATCATGTGTGAGGGTGAAAGCGTCTCCACACCTTCTAGACTCGTACTCCAGCTGGTCCTCCAGTTTACGCACTTTCTTCTTCACAATTCCCAGCTTCTTTGTGTCGATGAAAACCGTGTTTTCCTAGGAAACACGTCAGCTTGAGAAACACTTGCGCCTCGACCTTTGACCTCCGAACTCACCCCTGAGAGCCACTTGGCGTACATCACCCCGTTCCACTCGCCTTCTATGGAGCAGTAGGACTTCTTATCGCTGGGCGCACTGGAAGACATCACTCATTCATATTCATTCATTTACACCACACGTGCTCACTCAGATAGTGACTTGAAATGCATTTGCCATCAAACACCGACTCAACTGTCTCTGGGAGTCAAACACACATCTTCCGGCCAATATGGTGACACGCAATATTCCACAAAGACTAGTAATTAATACACGTGTACATATAAATATGAAATTGGTGTGTGTGTGTGTGTCTGTATAAATATACATATCCTGAAAATACACCGAACACAAATTTATAATATGTATCTGTGTGTATGTATTTGCATATGTGTGTGTGTGTGTCTGTAAAAACACATTTTTATTTTGTGTATTTTAAGTATAACGTGTGTGTGTGAGTGTGTGTGTGTGTCCGTAAAAACACAATTTTATTTTGTGTGTTTTTAGTACAACGTGTGTGTGTCTGTTAAAACACATTTTTATTTTGTGTATTTTAAGTATAACGTGTGTGTGTGTGTGTGTGTGTTTCTGCATAACACACGAGAGACTTGATATATATATATATATATGCACATACAGTATAATTTCTGAAATAGTAAAATACATGAACGTGACTTACAATATCTCAGCCGTCACTCGGTGCTTCTTTCCACCATAAAAGGGTTTGGTGTGAAAAATGATGTTGGCGCTGTATCCGGATTTGGAACAGGAAATGTTGCATTCCCCTCCCAGCTCCACCCACGGGACGGTGAGGATCGACCTACAGGACCAGAGTGAGAACAGTCCTGTCCTTCCCGCTCCTCACGGGACGTCCGTCTCATCTTACCGTCCGTAGCCGTTGGGGAAAGTGAGTAAATAATGCTCATCGTGTTCCAGACAAGACACGCACCCTGTGAGAGAGAGAGAGATGACCTCTGACCTCTGACCTCACGCCACACCCTCACGCACCTTGGCCGATGTTATGGACACCGATGGACACTCCCAGGAACTTGGATTTGGTCCAGATGTGAGCATTGAACTGGATTCTTTGGCGGAAACACTCGGCGTAGAACGCAGAGACTGCAGACCAGCAGAAGATCAGATCACCACACACACACACACACACACACACACAGGAAACGAAGGTTCTTCAGCACGACTGATGTTAGGATGGAAAAGATCCACCGTATTCTCTGGACTATAAGCTGCTACTTTTCTCACAGGTTTTGAACCACGCGGCTTAAACAAAGGTGCGGCTGTTCTGCAGAGTATCTTCCACCACTAGGGGCGCTCTAAGCAGATGTCATTTTTACAAGTTTTAATCAGAAAAGTTGCTGTTGTGTTAAAATGCAGGTTAGGAAAGGATCTATTTAGTTACACACATGTACATTTACAATTCAAAACCGTGTGAACCCTGGTTTATCTCGCGGCAGATACTCTCCAAGCCGGTAGGTGAAAATCCGCAAAGTAGAGGCACAACATTTACGTATTTAACACTTCTTCCGACTGTTAAAACACTTTTTTCACGTAGTATTCTTTATTAAAGTAACGTTAACAAACATCTCAGTATAAAAATCACAGGAACAGATGTCAAGTAATGAAACAGTAAAGTGCACAACATAAAAAAATCAAAGACTGTTAAGCAGTGTATACAACGGAATACAACTGAACGAACTTCTGTCACTGGGATCTGCCTCAGGACACGGAGGATCCCGCCGCTTCTGTGAGTTCAGTTCCATCCTTCCTGCTGTGAATCTCCGTAAAGACGCTGACTCTCTCTCTCTCTCTCTCTCTCTCTCTCTGACTCTCTCTCTCTCTCTCT
>MU204245.1:1089757-1101175 GCA_017309775.1 Paedocypris sp. Pulau Singkep
CGGGCCGGTGCCGTGGAGCAGCAAGAACAGCGTGTCGTTTGTGGCCGAGCAGGTTTCTCACCACCCTCCCAGTGAGTCCTTCACCCACCACCTCAACCATCTACCCCCATTACCCTGTTTTCTGGACTACAAGCCGCATCTGCTCTATTTTAGAGGGAAAAACAAACAAACAAACAAACAAGCCGCATCCGCTCTATTATAAGAAGTTCCTGTAGTGCTCGCTCCTCTCAGGGAACAAGAGTTTCAGTGAAACCTGGAGAGTTTTGCAAGCCACAGATCTGTTTACAGTGTTCCCTCGCTACTCCGCGGTTCGACTATGGCAGATTCACGACTTTGCGGATTTTGTATTACGTAGGCTTAAATTATAAAAGAAATATATCGAAATATCCGTGCGTGACCGAATAAAAAAGATAAAGATAGGTTTATTATTAATGAATATTTTGTTCCGTTACTGTACGCATAACAATTTTTCGTTTTCACGTGGTCCAACTAATGTTTTATTGCTTGACAAACACCTCGCCCAGGATGGGGTTGTACGGCTTCTTAGCCACGGATCCTTTCCGACCAGCGTGAAAGGCAGAGAGGTACCACTTTACTACCTGCACCATGCGGTCCCTTGGATCCTGCTGCTCAGCAATACTGAGAGACAAAGCCAGGCAGAGAAAACAGGCGCTCGTGAGCCAGAAAAGACACGCAACTGAAAACCAGCCTGAGCTCTGTTTAACCCTCGACGCTTTTCACTGGAGCAGCCAGTCTGGAAACAGCTGTGTGAAATACACACGTGTGGGGAAAAACACGAAATAAAACACTGCGTTTAAATTGGGCCACATCAGCATAACCGATGTCACTTATAAATGTAACTACATGCAATCAAATGTAACGTAAAGTAAATGTAACTACTCCGTTTTTATGACAACCTATTCAAGTGACCATTGCAGTTGTGTAGAAGTGTGCTTGTTGCTCCAACATAGATCCCTTTACATTGTGAAAACACACATTAACTCCATTAATGAAGGATCCAAGTGAATGAAGAAAAATAACATCAAACTGTGGAAACACTGCAGCGCTAGCCTAGTCAAAAGGCATTGTGGGAAATGTAGTTTTTGGTCAACGCGCGCTCTTAATTTATTTTTTGGTATCTTTTTCAAACACTCAAAACCTTTAAGCTCTCGCGGGCCACAGAAAATGACATGACGGGTCACATCTGGCCCCCGGGCCTTGAGTTTGACACTCAAAGTCCACGTTCCTAAATGCCTAAACAATAAAAAGTGGGAGGAAGGTTGCAAGTTCAAGTTCATTTATGTAGCGCTTTTCTTAGTCCGAGACCAACACAAAGACACAATGTGAAAAAGTCCTTAAAAAGAGAAATGTCGATTCTTCATATGAGTTTAAAAAAATATTGGGGAAAAAAAAAAAAAAAAAAGAGACAGTTAAAAAAGGAAAAATATGTCTGCTGTTGTTCAGACTATGGGCTATGAACAGAAGAGCAAACTAGATCACCACAGTGGCTAGGAAGAGAAACAAAAAGGAAAGAGAACCTTACCTTACAAACAAATCTGGATGTGCAAAAAAGTCTGCGTACATTTCCAGCAAAGACCTCCTTTCCAGAATAAAGGTGGGCAAGACGACCTGCGGATGACACAGGTGGAGTGAGCGAGGGATGAGGGAGGAGGAGGAGGAGGAGTGAATGACAAGCCGCTGGTGTCTCACCTTGGTCAGGTCCATGCCCAGACGCACTTGAGACAGCAGATGCATGATGACACTCTTGTGTTCTTCCACCGACTCCCCCTCTCCTTCATCATCCTTCTCATCGTGACTGTCGAACTGATCTAAGACAAACCGACAGAGAACAAGAGTCAAGACACACAGACACGACAGACGCCATCTGATCAGAAGCACCGCGGGGACGTGCTGCTGATTCTCTGGGAATATTATCCTTGTCCAGGATGAAATCAAGCGAGTAGATTGATGATCATAAGAGTGAAAAGAGGAGCTCTAGCGTCACGAATCACACAACAAGGTAGAAAACACCCACCCTCATCGCCATGTCACGTGGCTTTTGCATTTGTTGCTTTTTTATTGCACTTACTGCTATGTTGTAATAGTTTTGCTTCTACCGCATTATTATTGTATCATATTATTCGTATTACTCGCATTGTTGCATTTCATTGTAGCCGTCTGTTGTCCTCTGAATAATATATATTGCTTGTATTTGTTTTCACAGTTTTATAGATTTCATTTGTCTTTTTCTGTAAAGCTAAAATATCCCCATATTTAAATATAATAAACTTAATAAAAAGCTAACCTTAAAATAAAGTTTCTATTTATCAGGATGTCTAACACAGACCAGCAGCAGTTCAAGAAAATGAAATTTTATATAGAACATTTCTTTCCATTTTGGTTTGAAAGCCATTTACTCTATAACTTGAGCTTAAACAAACTCAATTATAAAACAAACTTAAACTTTTGGACCTGAATATCAAAAAAAGATATCACTGCAAGCATAAAGAGAGTGAGAGAGATTTATGACTCAAACAAGTAAAAGAAAAAAAAAAACGGTTCAGTCCCATGGATTGTGGAATTTTCCTTCCAGGAGGCTTTGGAATGTAGCAACCATCTCAAACACAGTATATGTTTACACTATTAATAATATATACTCCACTATAGTATATCAGTAAAGTATATATTTGTGCAGAGAAAGACAAACAGAGACAGAGAGAGAGAGAGAGAGAGAGAGAGAGAGAGAGAGAGAGAGAGAGAGAGAGAAAGAGAGAGAGAGAGAGACAGAGTCAGAGAGACAAATAGAGAGAGAGAGAGAGAGAGAGAGACAAATAGTTTGGTGTTTGAGAAAGAAAGAGTGATCATGAAAGAGGAAGGCTGACTAAAATGATAGACGAAGAGAGAGGTAGAGAGGACAGCTTGAGAGAGAGAGAGAGAGAGAGTCAGAGAGACAAAAAGAGAGAGAGAAAGAGACTAAGGAAGAAAATGAAGAAAGAGAGAGATAAATTGAGCGAGAGTTGTGTGTGTGTGTGTGCGTGTGTGTGTGGATGTGTGTGTGTGTGTGTGTGTGTTGACCTGCGTCAGTGGTGCCATTAGACATGGAGGAGGTGATGGAGTCGTTGGTGTCGGGACGCTTGAGAGGCGTGCTGCTGGGACTGTGTGAGGAACAGAAGCGTGTCAGACGCTGGTGGAGGAGCGGGCGGGGCGCTGGCACTCACTCCAGGCAGTGTTTGGGCGAGGCGCTGCTCTGGTAAAACTCATCCGCGTCGTAGAACTCGTCCTCGCTGGAGGAGTAGGAGAAGTCAGGGACCGTGTGGGCCGGCAGGGTCATGTGACTGGGTGATGTCACGCTGCTGCTGGGAGCTGAGGGGACACTCCCTGAAACCACAAAACTCTACATCAATAGAAAGTCTGAAAAAGATTCATATACTAAAGATAAAAAGATTCCTCACATAGTCACACGTGCGCTTGGAGACAGTTACAACTGTGAGAAGCGCCTAAAAATACTTACATATATATATATTCATAATATATACTCCACCATAGTATGTCAGTAAAGCATATATTTGAGCAGAGAAAGACAAATAGAGAGAGAGAGAGTCAGAGAGACAAATAGAGAGAGAGAGTCAGAGAGACAAATAGAGAGAGAGCAAGTAGAAGAGAGAGAGTTAGAGAGACAAATAAAGAGAGAGAGAGAGAGAGAGAGAGAGAGAGAGATTATTAGTAATATTATTATTATTATATTATAAGGCTCTCTTTGATCATCATTGGCTTTCTACTGGATTAATAGTGGTATGTCGTGGTGCTCGTAACACCAGATGTTCGGGGTTTGAATCTCAAGGAAAACATGAAGATGCTTCAGAGTGGAAATATAGACAGTGTAAATAGTTTTGCTTTAGGGAACGTTCACATTTCAGTAAGAGTAAATGTATTGATAAAAAGGAAGCAAAAATAGCCAACCCTGATTGATCTCTAGTGGTATATCGCGCTGTTCAGGGGTTTGAATCCCAAGGAAAGCATGAAGCTGCTTCAGAGTCAGTTGTTCGGCTTAAAACAGGGTTTACAATTCCATTAACGCAATAAACTGATTTATAAAAACTCTTTTAACCCAGACTAATCTGAATTACTATGTCGTGAACATGTTTGAGTCCCAAGAAACAGATGTTGCTTCTGAGCAGGTGTTTTTGCTTACAATCCTACAAAATAACTTCAATGATCAGATTTCTATCATTTCAACTGATAAAAAGCGTGTTAATACCCGAATGAGTTTGAGGCTTAAATAACCCCGACCTAACAAGCAAGGCAGTCAGTCCCTGATGGAGCTTCTGTCGGAGGCTGAACACTGGCAGGAACGGAGGATTGGATTGCACATCTTGTAAAAGCCAAGCACTTTCCAAATGAATGCAAACAGAAATCCGCTTGTGCACTTTTGAGCTGTTGGCGGCGGCGTGTAATGGAGAGAGAGTTCTGCTGAGCTCAGCTCTTACTGCTCCACCTCAGCAGAAGCTGCAGCGCACAGGTGCATTCTGGGAACAACAGTAATACGCTCCGCAGTCCCGCTCAGCCATTACAACCATATCAGCTCAGAGTAATCATATACACCCACACACACACACACACACACACACAGCGCAAAGTCCTCATTTCATTCAAAAATTAGATACATTTTTATATGAAAAAAAACCGAGTGAAAACCTTTCACTTGTATAATGCAAATTTGACATCTATACAAATGATTATCTTGCTAATGTTTTATTTCCTTCTTCCTTTCCTTTCCTTTTATTTTTTGTTTCTCTTTTGCTTGGTGTGAATCTATGTGGTCGTATATGAATATACATATATTAATATGGAAGGGTATGTTGTGATGTTCTGTTGCTAGCATTGATATTGTATTGTTACTGTTTTACGAGAAAACCTAATTAAAAATAATTAATATACGAGTGAGTGAAAAACACAAAGTCTCAATATTTAAACACAAAACAAATTGTCACTTTCTTGCATTTCAGCAGACACTTATCGAACGTCAATTAAAGAGCAATGTATTTACCGAGTGAGACTTTTGATGAAACTAAAAACCGACTTGCACTAGTATCTTCGTGCTTTAGCCGGGACTTGAACCCACAAGCCAAGCGCTCCACACGCTTTCCTGCGGGACGGTACCTGTGCTGTTGGGAGTGGGAGTCTGAAGGCTGCCCATCACCGTGACAACAGGCCCCACGGGGAGAGAAGAAGGCCTCTGTTCTGCCTTACACACCTGAGCTCCATCTGCACACACACACACACACACACAGTGAGTGAAGCAGTGAGAGAGAGAGAGAGAGAGAGAGAGCGAGTGTCTGACCTGTGGGCCGAGCCGTCTGTGTTGGCATGGCACTGACTACAGACGTGTCCAGAGGCGTCGCTGGCAAAAGCCCATCTACTGGGTTTATAGTGCTCTGAGATGAGAAGGAAGCACAGAGAGGAGCTGATGAGAGGAGAACAGCACACGGGGACAGTTCAGCCAAACACTTGGTTTGAATAATGATCCAGGAAAAGATCAACAGAGCCGGATCGTCCCTGTAATGGTAACCGCGTGTCCGTGATCTAGTGTTGGTTTAACGTCGAGGTTAAGACTAAAAACTTCCTCATGTTGGTTATTTAGAAATAAATGTATTGGGTTGAATTTCCCCTTTAAATGACCTTGATTACTTCATCTCATACAATTAATTATGTTAATACAGTTTTTCTGCTCTGGTTGACATGAAATCAAAGATTATTTACAGGTAAAGACGACATGAAATTGATCATCGATCTATGGTGTTCGTATGTGGAAAGCATCATTTTACTATAATTCCCATTTATTAGTCAAATATGGTTTCATACTTGAGCAGTGCGGAATAACAGTTTACAATAAAACATATAATCAGTGGAACTTGAAAATGACCATTTTGGGGCTGAACTTCTCCTTAAAAAAGCCCAAAATATGCTTTTAAAATATTGTATTTTTTCTATACGGTATGTGAAAATGTGAAATCGACATTTCAGAATGTCTATATACCTGGTACCTTAATGTACTTAACTATACCTTAATTGGTATTTGTCAAAAAGTTGATATAAATACAAAGATAAAATCCATCCCATCATTATCAAGTTCCAACAAAAATGTGGACAATTTCATATCGTCTTGCACGACAGCCCCGAAAAACCCTCCTGACCCAGACAGAGAAGCTGTGAGAGTCAGTGATGCAGCGCTAATCAGCGGCCAATCAGAGCCAGCGCTTCCCAACAGCTGCGGAGCACACACACACACACACACACACACATCTGTCTGGCCGTCTGATAAGCGGCTCAATAGTGAAAGAGAGGCTGATCTGTTCATCAACGTGTTTGTCACAGCGATTCCTTCAGTAATGGACCACCACACCTTTTTAAATACTGTGGTAGTTGCTTTGAAATGTATCACAATTGGGTTTACGGATTTCTGAAGCTATAGGGGGCGACATTCCCAGACATTTGCAGCCATTTTTACCATTTTAAACATGAAAATCTTTTGAATTCTGAATCTATTCAATTCATGATTGAATGATTCCAACAGATAATAAGGATCGTATGCTCAGTATGTATAAAAAGATTTTAAACTTCTATAAAGTCTGTGGGATAAACAGAGGTGTTTCCAGTTCAATCGAGCTGAGTTCAGTTATTCAGTTCCATTACAACTTTATAAATCTTCATCCTTACACTTGTTCTCCGTGAACCAGTAGCTAAGCCGCTAATTATATTCATTAATACCAGTTTGGTTAATCCCGGGTTCCTGAGGAGCGAAATACACGCATCAAGATTCCATTGCTTTCGCGCTCACAGGAAGACGATACACTGGAGTGAGTGAGTGAGTGTGAACAGACTGGTGTGACTGGGGAACTGGTTTGGCCCGTTATTGAGCGGACGCGAGCCTGTGGGAAGGTCGTCACCGATCCGCTTCTATCTGACCGACACGTACGACAGCGGAAAACCGATGGTGATTGTGTGCGCACGTACGCGTCTCCGACAGAGTTCAGAAGCACAAACCAGAACCGGAGTTAGAGAAACACAAGTGTGAGGAAAAGTGAAACCAAGAGCCCAAAGAAACCAGGAGGAAGTTGAAAGGTCATGCAGGCGCAGAAGTGTGATGTCAGCAGCTAAAGGCTGAGGGACGTAGAACTTACTATCAGTCCGTTTGCGTGTTGCTGTTCGTTACTTTGATCCTTCAAATTTAAAAGAAAGACACAACACAAAACTTGAGGAAAGAGGCTTCCTCGGAGAAATCTGATTTACAACATTAAAATGACCAAATAATGTTCACCAATCGCAAATGTGCAAACAATCTTTTAAAGGGACGTCCACACAGGGAAATGTATTCCTATATTGTCGCACACGCAGACAAGTGTCCGTGTAAATGTAAACGACTGTCACATACAAATACGTACATGTACACAAAATGTCGTTACATTGGGAATGCAACGCAAACGTCACTTTATCATCACGACACCTCACTTTTTTTTTAGAGCTTTTTGTAGTTTTTGTACGTTTTATGTTGAAATGTGATCTGTTCGTATCTTGGGACTGAGAGTAACGACATTTCAAACTGACAATAAAGCTGACTGACTTTGACTTTTTGAAATGATATCCATCTGTGAGTGCGTATACTATTAGTAGTAAATCAAATAGTAGTGGTGAACTATATGTGAAACACGTGTTTGGACCTTCTACTCCTGTGTGAACGTGACCTTAGTGTAGGCGCCTCATCAGAGCGTTTCTGTGATCACCCACAATGCACTGCGCACAGAGAAGCAACACTTTACCTTGGCAATCTGAAGTAGCACGATACAGTGCTTGATGGACTCTACCATACTCTAAAAAAAACACAATAAAAACACAACAAATGACACTTGTGAAAGGAGTGCCGAAACACCAGAGAAGGTGCCGAAGCTCTTACACAAGTCGTGTCCTTCAAGTTCTCCGTTTTCTGGGAATGAAAATGTTTATGAGAGATTAGCTTGTTTACAGACACGGCAAAAAAAGCAGAGCACAGGTCTTTACTAAACTAGAAAAAAAGCAGAGCACAGGTCTTTACTAAACTAGAAAAAAAGCAGAAATGAAAGCGTCAAACTAAATGTCACGTTTCGGAAAAGATGAGAACAAAGAAAGAAAACAACTCTTAGTGGGTAATCTAATTAAACGCGACGGAGTGAACAATTCTTACAAAACGTCTTTGATTCTTACCCTGCGTGACTCTTCATCTTTGCAGTCCTTTATCTTCTCATCGAAAAGCTAGAACACACAAAAAAGTTATGCAACATTGGGTCACAAAAAAGCGAGTGACAAAGTGGCGTTTAGGTCAAAATAAAGAGAGGAAAATCAAAAATACCAGATTTACTTTTAACTGATCGATCAGGATCTGCAGATAGGCATCAGCTTCAGCAAGCTTCTTGTCGAAGTCCAGGACGCTGGGAACGAATCCGCTTTCTGACTCCTGAAAGCCAAAGTCAAAGGGCTCGACTGAGAACATTTCTCTCCAACAACCTTATAACTGAATTACACATCTAGAGCAGCTAGAAGTGAGCAGCCTGTTGGAAAGAAAGAGCTCACAACCTCAGATTAGTTATTGATTAATACAGCCATTTAATTACCTGAAGATCTGCAGAGAAAGAAGCGAGAATGGAGACTCTCTTTAGGCCTGAAGAGTTGTTTTACTGCCCTTAATATATTTCATGAAAAGGCCTGATCGTTACTTTAGCTGGGAGCTCTAGTTATTTTAATCACGTCATTCTAAAGTAGCTAAAAAAATATTTGTCGTCTAAAGAAAGGTCCAAAATATTGATCAACTCTTTTGTAATCAGTTTAGAAATGATTAAAACAAAAGGCCTGAAAGAAAACACTTGAAAGCTAGTAGAACATTCTAAAAACAATATAAAATCATAATGTCAATCCAACTCAAAAAAAAAAAAGAGATTAACCAGACAAGTTCTCAAGCCATTTCAACGAGGAGCGCAACATCACAATTACTGAAGCAAACCTACGTTTCCCACACCGCAACACTGTTACACTTGTTAAATTGTTACAAACTTGCTACAAAGACAATAAAGTTGTAGTGGAAACTACTTGCTGGTGTGTCGGTGAGAGCGTGAAACATCCCATGATGCTCGCTGGTGGAAAGGAACTGCATAGGAAAGTGAGGAAAAGCCATTCCACCCCGGTTAAAACCTTCTAAAAATAGTTCCGGCTGTGTAAAACTGAAGCCAATCCACCGGGACTCAAAGGTTAAACGCTCTATCAGTGAGAAACCATGTGATTCCCTGAGTCACACACAAACACACAGTCACTCGGCCGTCTGACATGGAGAAACCAGGAGCGAGTTCTTGATCTTGATCCCATCCACAGGTCCGTCACTGAGGAGCGTTAGGAAAGGCCACACGTGTTACATCAAGCTGGAAAGATGACGATATTCTCTACAAGCATCTATCCAAAGACTTGACACAACTTGGCAACTTCCTTAGTTCATCACAAAGTGAGAAATTCAGCCCTGCAAATACTAGTACAGAAATGAGAATGTTTGTAATTTTGTCATTAGTTTTTTTTTTTTGCGAACTATAATTGTACACTTTACTGCTGATTGGTCTGACTGTGGGTGAGGTGGGGTTCCTTTCTGTGTGCTTTCTGTATTCCTTCTGTTCTGTTTCCGTGTAAATTGTAAACTGAAAAATATAAAATTAAAAATAAAAGACCCCGTTTAAAAAAAAATGGATCATTTCATAATAATAATACCATTTTAATTTTGACCCGTTTTAAAACCCACAGCGGCATGTTTGGACGACACAGACAGGAAGTCGATTCCACTGACTCATTCCAATCTGAGTCGCAGAGGAAGATCTAACGGATTGAATCCTCGGCATTCCTCAAGCGCTGGTTATTTTGGAATTATGGTCTGTTTGGGTAGTACACACACACACACACACACACACACACAACCAAAGAACGTTTAACGTTTAAAAAAAACCTCAAGACGGAGAAAAGCCAGCGTCATGTGACTGTGAAGTACGAGATTAGGAATCAGTTAAAGAGTAGAAACATAAGCATGACCCACTCCCTACGCTTCCTTAAACAAACACACACACACACACACACACACACGCAGTGACCCATTTAACGACTCACTGAACACACTCACTCGCTTGCTGCCCCCGTGGAACATTCCTCCTCAAGAGCAGCTCAACCTTCTCAGGAAGCATCTACCTACTGGCCTGACAAACCACACTAGGTGCAGACTTCCTCAAACCAGAGGGAACGAAGCAGAAGCGTGAAGTCACGAGCCGTAAATAACTCAAAGACTGAGCGGAGCAATGAGCTGCTGTGATTGGACGGCTGAACAAGAGGGCCGCTGATTGGCCGCTGGGGGGGGGGGGGGGTCACGTGACAGGAGCTAGGTGCGCGCAGTTGCCAGTCAGCAGGTTAAAAAAACAGCCCCGCCCGAGAGAAAACAAATGTAGTGTCAGTTCACACGAGTGGTAGAAAGAGCCTCATCGAGAAGCACAAACCTTTCAGGCTTCAGGAGTCAATACTCGTATTACTCTATTACGCTCCATTTGTTTCTGTTTTGATAGTTTTAGAATTTAGATTTTAATTCATGGCATCACCACTCCAGGACTCTTTCGTACTATAAATGATGACAACAGGCTTGATTCCTATTCTTATAAAGCATATCCTCTTTTACAAAAAGTAGATTTTCCATTAAAAACAGCGTATTTCATTACTTGTATTCTTACTCTGAATTCTCACTATTAGCCTCTAGATTTCCTCTTCATATAGATGCTTTTATATATTTATTTATACTGCTGTGGTGACATGGCATTTCCCCGCTGTGGGACAATTAAAGGCTTTTCAATTCAATGATATTTTAGCACCACTGTGCTCACAGAAAGAGTTTCCACTATGCAAACTGAGAATTAACATGCGCATCTCCGACAGCACCGACTAAGAAACATGGACAGACACAAAAAGATGATTACATTGATCCATCTGGAAAATGTAAAAATCGTTTTCTTTTTTCACTTTCAAAATTAATTTGTTTTTCACTTTCAGAAATCATTTTTTCTTCACTTTTACAAGAAGGTTTTACATTGATCCATCTGGAAAATGTAAAAATCGTTTTCTTTTTTCACTTTCAAAAAACTTTTTTTTTACTTTTACAAGAAGGTTTTACATCGATCCATCTGGAAAAGCGGACGCATTTTTGCAGAGAATTCTCGTTCTCTAACATGATTTCAAGGATGTGGAAAAAAAAACATGAATAAATTGAATATTTAGGCGGCACACACACACTCACACACACACACACACACACACACACACACACACACACACACACACTCACACACACACACACACACTCACACACACACACAC